>CAUYUJ010005545.1:0-60436 GCA_963575745.1 Prorocentrum cordatum
GAGGGGGGAAGGCTTCTTAGAAGCACCCCTGCTTCGTGGAGGCCTCCCCCCCTTCCCCCATAACTACCCCCCTGTGCATATGCCGCAAAACGGCGTCCCCAGAAGTCCTCTGACCCTTTCCCCGGGACGAGCTTTTCCTCCCGAGTCGGTTTTTGGCGGCCCGTGAGCCCGTCGAGGGCCCAACAGGGGCCGAAGATGATGCGAGGCGTCCCGTCCTGATGTTTTCACGGCGCGATCGTGTCTGCGTCGTGGTCGCAGCTTCGCTCTCGAAGGCCGCGGTCGTCCTGGGCCGTGGTCGTCGCGATCATGTCTAGATGTTTTTTTCGTCGCGATCAGGTCTGGGTCGTGGTCCTGGCCGTTCTGATTTTTTAGCGGCGGATCTTGGCTCCGTGGTCGTAGCTTCGCTCTCGGAGGCCGACGCCATCCCGGAAGCCGACGTTGCTGGGCTGCCGCGGTCGAAGGCCCCTGGTGGCGCACTCCCGACGGGCCGCCGCTTGAGCTCAGCCACGCGCAAAGGGAGGGGTCAAAGATGGGGTCCTGAGGGATGGGGTCCTAAGGACGAGGTGCCCTGCCCCAAACAATGTAAATCCACAACCCAGACCCCGTCTGAAAAAGTCACGACGGGAGGTCTTTCTATATTTTTGGTCCCCGGGGGCCCTTACCGGGCCCCAGGATCATCAAACAATTGCCCAGGATGAAAAACCGGTCCCGGGGAAGGGGTCCAGACTTCTGGGGGTCACGTCATGAAAAACCACGACGTCGGGGGTCTAGGGAAGGCTTCTCAGAAGCAGGCCTGCTTCTCAGAAGGCGCGAGCCCTGTCTGTAGATGTAGGGCCGGCGCCCTCCTGAGAATCAGCCTCCTGCTAGGATAAAACAGGGCTAGGATCGGGATAAATCGCTCCAGAGCGTTCCGGAGCGCTCTCAGAGCGTTCCGGAACGCTCTGGAGCGGCCGCGGCGCCCAATACATCCTCCAAACCCGCCGATTCTCAGAGATTTCGAGTTATCCCGATCCGATTTTGTCCCGATCTTCGCGTCGTTTTATAGGAAGCCTTTTCCCCCCTCCCCCACAACTGCACCCCCCTGTGCTCGCGCCGCCAGTGGGGGACGAGGGGCAGGGGGCGGGGAGGGAGAGGGAGGGGAGCGGCGAGGGCAGAGCGGGCGCGGGAGGAGGACGGCTGACGGGGACGGAGATGAGATGTGGACCCAGGCAGGCGACGCCCTGATTTTTTCAGGAGGAGGAGGAGGAGGAGGAGGAGGAGGGGGAGGAGGAGGAGGAGGAGGAGGAGGAGGAGGAGGAGGAGGAGGAGGAGGAGGAGGAGGAGGAGGAGGAGGAGGGTCCCCCGGAAGTTCCGACCCTGCCCTCGGGGCTTGCTTTTCGTCCCGAGTCGTTTTTGGATGGCCCCGGGGGCCCGGCGAGGGCCCCCCGGGGCCGAAGAGAGCGAAAAAAACCGCCCGTCCGGATTTTTTTTGTTACGACGCGAGCAAGTCTGGGGAGGGACGGCAGTGGGAGAGGCGGAGCAAGGCTCCGGACCCTGCGAGACGCGACAGATGCTTGTGGAGGACGATCTATGGAGAGGAAGCGTGTTGCCAAATAATTTCCAGATGTCTAAAGCCTGTTTTTTATACAAAAAACAATTATCCCGACAAAGCAACCTAACAACGATGTGTAAAAGCATGGCTGGAAGCATTGCCTATGGTATTCATGTAGGAGTGCTGGTGTAGATTTTTGTTTGTTCTCGCAGTCGCATTCGGATTCGCAGTGGCAGTCGCAGTGGCAACATCAGTCCCAGTCGCAGTCGCAATGGCATTGCCAGTAGTTGCAGTAGCAATACCTACAGGAGCAGCAGCAGCAGCAACAGCAACAGTAGTAGTAGCAGTAAGAGTAGCAGTGACGGTAGTGGGTGCAGTGAAGTAGTAGTTGTAGTACCAACTACGCACTGTCCCCAATGGGTGTAGATTCGAAGGATCATTTGCTTTCGATAATTGTATGTCGAAACGAGACCCCGCTAGCAGTGGACATAGGTCCGAACGAGACACTGCTATCAACGGATGTAGCTCCAAACGAGACACCGTTTTCAATGGATGCACGATGGAAAGGACCAACTGCTTTCGGTAAGTGTGTCTTCACACGAAACGCTTCTATCAATGGATTCAGGTCCAAACGAGACACTGCTATCAATGGGTGCACGTCCAAACGAGACAGTTCCATGAATGATTTTAGTCTGGAGCGAGACACTGCTATCAATATTGGAGTTGTGTGCAATGTGGCCCGGGAATTGAGTTCTGGGAAGTCGAAGAGCACGAAGTGGCCTACAGTTGGCTGTGGGCATTCAAAATGTGGCCCAGGAATGTAGTTCTGGGAAGGCTAAGAGCACGAAGTGGCTTATAGTTGGCTCCGGGCATTCAGAATGTGGCCCGGGAGTGGAGTTCTGGGAAGTCGAAGAGCACAAAGTGGCCTACAGTTGGCTCCGGGCATTCAAAATGTGGCCCGGGAATGGAGTTCTGGGAAATCGAAGAGCACGAAGTGGCCTACAGTTGGCTCCGGGCATTTAGAATGTGGCCCGGGAATGGAGTTCGAAGAGCACGACGTGGCTTACAGTTGGCTCCGGGCATTCAAAATGTGGCCCGGGAATGGAGTTCTGGGAAGTCGAAGAGCACGACGTGGCTTACAGTTGGCTCCGGGCATTTAGAATGTGGCCCGGGAATGGAGTTCTGGGAAGTCGAAGAGCACGAAGTGGCTTACAGTTGGCTCCGGGCATTCAAAATGTGGCCCGGGAATGGAGTTCTGGGAGGTCGAAGAGCACGAATTGTGTGTGACTGTTTACGAAAACCGAGTTCGGACCCAGCTCCCCGGATGCCGCCCGGACCCCCTTGTGGAGTCATGATGTCTCTTTTGACCCTATTAGAAACCTATCAGTCTTCGCTGTTAGGTAAAAAAATGTGAAAGTAGTCCCCGGACAAAAATTTTATCAGCATTTTCAATGTTTCCCCCTGTAGTGGGACAGGCCCGACTTCAGGGCACCGAGCCACCCCGCTCACCGAGCGCGTTCCACTGCTCTTGAGCCGTGCCTGTCCCTCCAACAGGGGGAACATTCGAGAATAGTCAAAGCATAGTCTGGGGATTGTGTTTTGAGTACGTTTGGACATCTTTTGAGCATTTATGAGGTATGTTTTATTTGTCGTCCAAAATCCCCCTGTAGGGGGACAGGCCCGATCTAACAGTACTCACAAAGTGCCTGCTCGCAAACGTTCGAAAAACACATGTCTGCATCGACGTAATGCATCGTAAGTCGCCCATGGGGGGTGCAGGCCATTTGCGAGCAGTAATTCTGCGAGTAGCGGAGCGCGCTTGTGAGCGTTTTTTAATTCACTGTTTTGCCGATCTGCGCCGGCCCTCGCCCCCATCCCCCCCCCCCCCCCACATGGAGTAGTGGGCGCCTGTTTCGAGCAGGCGGGGCACCTCCCCCACGGGACACACCGTTGCAAACAGTCGCGTTGAGCAGAGGTCCGGAGCCAGACCCCCCCCCTTCCCCTCCCCCCCCCCTCCGCCCAGTGCCGAGGCGCCGAACTAAAAAGCGCCCACCTCGTCTGCCCGCGCGGCCCGCCCCCGGAGATAACGCGCCATGCCGCACGCCCGCCGCGGCGCTGCGCTCTGCCTCGCGCTGCTGCTGGCCCCGGGCGCGGCCGAGCGCCAGAGCTGCGACGTCGGCGGCAGCGACGAGGCCGCCCTGCTGCAGCACGCGGCGGCCCAGGGCAGCCGGCAGCAGCCTCAGGCCGGGCCTGTCCCTCTACACGAGGAGTGCTCAAAGATTTTTGTTGGTGTGCGGCCGCGCGACAACGGTCTGGCGGCGAGGGGCAAAGTCCGGGGCAGGCGGCACGATGCGAATTTGCGAACACAAGCGCCACGTAGGCAAGCCGGTTCGCACCTGCACCACAGGCGCGCAGTTGCACATGCACAGAACAAAATGATCTAAATTCACCAGCAGACGCACACACAGTGCTCAAAGATAGTCGAAGCTGGCTGTTTTTCCTGACCGTATGCGTCAACTTGGCATCGCTCGGACGTGTGCGTTTTTTCCTCGGCGAGGACCATCGAGGAGCATCCTTGGTCATTCGGCGAAAAAGCCACGCACGAAACCGGAAAAAAAAACACAGGGAATGGACGCCCGAGCGATGGCGAGTCCAAACAGCAAAAATGAGTCAAAACTGACCAAATCGATTTCCTGACTGTTCCTGAACACGCTTTGCTAAAGGTTTGGATGGGCTTCGTCCAGAATCCGCCCGTAGGAGGACATGCTCGACCTAACAGCAGCCCGACGTGCATCGGCACTCGCCCCAGCGATCGGCGCCGGCGCCCTCCCTGCCGGCGAGCTCCTGCGTCGAGGCGGTGCTCGTCGAGCCGCGCAGGCTCCGGAGCGTGCAGCTGGCGCTGGAGACCGCCAGCCTCGTGCGCGACGGCTCGGGCAAGGAGCAGGAGAGGAAAAAACACAGACAGAATTGATCGTCGATTCCCCAGAAAATATGGGAACATATGGGAATGGGGGGTGAAGACAAAACCCCAGAAAATATGGGAAAATATGGGGAATCCTGTTATTTGTGTGTATTTATTTGTGTGTCCCAGGGCCCCTTCAAAGGAGCCGGCGATCCAGGTCCTGACGCTGATGCACGGGACGGGCAATCAGGAGTACGTCACGCGCCTCGTGGAGGAGAGCGAGCACCTGCGCGAGGACAGGCGCAGCGGGAGGCTGCGGCTGATCCCCCTGGGCAGCACCGATCTGGGCGGTGATCTGGCACTGCTAGAGGGGGGTCTGGCCAGCTCGCGGTGGCATAGCCAATACAGCTCCCTGTTCTATAACATGTCCTTCTGGGAGTCGCTGAAGTGCGACCACGTGCTGACGATGCAGAGCGACTCGCTGCTTTGCCTGAATTCTAAGGTGCACTTGTCGGAGTTTTTTAACTATGACTTCGTCGGCGCCGTTTCCTGTGGAGGTGATTCAAATGTATCGAACGGTGGTTTGTCCTTGCGGAATCGACAAGTAATGATGAGATGCGTGAGGCGAGGGATCCAAGATTTGAAGATGCAAGAGGACGTGTTCTTCTCGGAGGCATGCCGAGATGTTGCAAGGGCGCCAGACTTGACGGTGAGGGACAGGTTTGCAATCGAGCAGGGCTTCAGGCATGCAAACGTAACGCCCTTCGGCTTGCATAAGCCGTGGCACCAGGAGAAGTCGAATCAGTACCGTTATGTGGACCAGAATTTGGACATGTGCGAGGGCGCACGCAAGCTTGTGAGCATGCAGCACGAGTAGCAGGTCATGGGTTGCGTCTGAGACGCCTCACCACCCGTCGCCAGCACTTCAGGGCCATCGTTCGACATACATGTATGCATGTGTGTATGTGGGTCTGTATGGGTATATAGATACATACATACGCACATACATACGCACATAGATGTAAGTACACAAATCGCTGTGTATGTCCTTTAGTTTGCTTGTAACCACTCAGTGCGCAATATCGGCACATTCCTATATCTGACCGCTGAGGCTTTGTGGTCACCCGACTGATCCATGGGTCTGGTCTGGGTCTGTGAATAGATCGATGAACCATGGGTTGAATATATGATCGGCGTGTACAGCCTGTTTTCCATTCACTCTTGGGTGCTCGCGAGCCTTGCGATCGAGCACAGCTTTTGGCGGTGACATCATCGCGCACGGTTCTCCTTCGAGGCTGCGCCAGACCACGCCCAATGGCTTGTGGCGCACGTGCTGTGTCCCGGGTCTCCCCGCTTCGCCCTCTGCGCCGAATGCGCGCCCGCTCCGACGCTCGACCGTCGCGCGGTCGCCCCGCGACCGCCGACCAAAGACGGGCTCGGTCCGAGCGGTGCCTACCCGTCGCCTTCGATGTGCATTTCTGGAGGAGAGAGCGATCGGACGCTCGACCGTCGCGTGGTCGCCCCGCGACCGCCGACCAAAGATGGGTTCGGTCCGAGCGGTGCCTATCCGTCGTCTTCGATGTGCATTTCTGAGGCGAATATCTGTCTCACCAGCCTCTCTCCGAGAGGGACGCATGGGAGTGTGAAGCACTGGAGGCCCTTCGAAAGAGTCCGCGCGGGCCTTAGAAAGTTGATGCTTGTGCAGCTGCTCTTCCTCTAGCCACCCCTGTCCTATTCCCCCCCACTTTCGTCCGACCCGATTCTCCTTCTCGCACCTACCGCTAAATACCTTGGCCGAGGCATTGGCGTCATTGGCGTGAGAACTGCTCCCTCTGGAGGAAGTCTCATCGCCACAGCACCCGTTCTACGCGTCCAGGGTGGATTACGGCCAGGAGCGTTTGCTTAGCGTGTCGTACCGCTGGTTCTGGCCCACCAAACGTCGGCGCGACCCGCGAACCACATCCCAGTCCACAAGCGTCAATGTCCCGAGCCACTCCCGGCATCCCGCCCCACAGAGCGGAGCGAAACGCTATCAGGATGCAGGACACTTAGAGCGTCGCGCCAGGGTCGCCGCCGCGACACCCTGCAAGCAAAAGTTCCCAACCCTAGCGTTAAGTCGGGCACGTCCCTCTACAGGAGGGAACTTTAGAAGCAGTCAACAAATAGTCGGGGGACGATTTGTCTAGCATCTTCTGATTCTGTTTGAGCATTTTGGGGGGTATTCAAATTTTTTCCTCAAAAATCCGCCCGTGGGGGGACATGCCCGACCGAACCCCGGCGAGGCAGTGGAATCCATGCCGGAGTGCGACCGTCCACGCCAAGGCGCATCGCAGAGCGGGGCGCACAGGCCTCGAGGACGTCTCCCTCGGCGAGGCACCGCCCGGGGGCCCACCCCACCGAGCTGCGCTCCCAGCGACGGCGGCGGCGCGCACGCGGTTGGGCCCTGCGCCGACGCCTGGCCACGCTGTTGAGCGACGTGCTTCCTCAGTCGCAGTGGGAGTCTTCCTCCTCCTCCTCCTCCTCCTCCCCCTCCTCCTCCCCTCCTCCTCCTCCGAGAGCCCCCCTCCTCCCCTCCTCCTCCTCCTCCTCCTCCCCTCCTCCTCCTCCTCCTCCTCCTCCTCCTCCTCCTCCCCCTCCTCCCCTCCTCCTCCTCCGAGAGCCCCCCTCCTCCTCCCCCGCCTCCGCGGCCGCTCCGTCTGTCTCGGGCTCTCCTCTTGCACCCTGCATGCTGGGCAGCTCGCTCCTCGGCGGCCCCAAAAACTGCTCGACCGCTGGGTGCAGTTTGCCTCTGCCCCGCCGCCGATGGTTCCCTCAGTCGTCGTGGCAGCCCCTGGAGAAACACCTGGGGGGGAGGGGCAGGAGGAGGGTGAGGCTTCTTGGGCCCCCCTCGGGGTATCCTGCGAAGAAGAAAAGCGGCATACATAAACTTTTGGCGCTCCGTGCGGATTCCTTTTCTCCGCGCTGGGCCCCTTCGGCGGCGCCTCCGGCGCAGCCCCTGGCGCGCTCCGCGCGCCAGGGAGGAGGGTCCAGCGCGGATCCGAGAAATCCGCGCGGAGCGCCAACAGTTTGTGTTTATGAAGTTGTTTCTTTTCTAACCTCTGGCCAACCTAGTGGATCATGTGTTCCCTCTGTCGTAGTGGCAGCCCTTGGAGAAACACTTGGGGGGAGGGTCAGGAGGGGGGTGAGGCTTCTCGGGGCCCCCTCGGGGTATCCGGGGGATGTCCAGTGGCCCGTAAAGGCCTCTTGGCCCTCGGAGGCCGTCGTGTGTCTCATCGGGCCGTCTTCGGGCCATTGTTCTGCCGTCTCCCAACTGTTCGGCTTCTTGGAGGTCTGTGGGGCAGTCTTGGGGGCATCTTGGGCCCTCTTGGCCCATCTTGGGGCCCTCTTGGGCGCTTCTGGGGCTATCTTGGAGGCCTCTGGGGCCGTCTTCGGCTGTAGGCGAGAACGCGAAAACTTCTGAAACACCGTAGGACCATCACTGATGTTGGTTGGCATCTTTGGGGGTCTTAGAGGGCTTGTTGGGCCGTCTGGAGGGCATCTGGGGCCGTCTTGGAGTCATCGTTGGCCATTTTGGTGGCATCTCGGGCCCTCTTGCGGCCATCTTGGCAGTCTTGGAGGCGTCTTGGGACCGTCTTGGAGGCCATATGGGGCCCACTTGGCCTTCTCGGAGGCCGTCTCAGAGCCACCTTGAGCGGGAAAGCCGACGGAGTGTTGCCCACCCGGGTCTTTCCTGCAGGCCCGCGGGATCGGCCGGGTGTTCTTGGGAGTGGCCCAGAAAAGGTCAGAAGTTGGGCACCACAGGCACCGTCTTGCAAGCGAGGGGGGCGGTGGATGCATTTATTTCTCGGCCAATCCCGCCACCGTGGTGGGTAATGGGCCAGAGGCATCTTCGATGCCTGTTGGGGTCTCGCGGAATCCGTGATTTTGCCTCTTAGAGCAACCTTAGGGGTCCTCTTGGGTCCCACTGGGTGCGTCTCAGGGGCCTCTTGGGCAGTCTTGAGGCCGTGTCGGAACGCTCGTGGGCCGTTTCGGGGCCCTCTTGGACAGTCCTGGACCACTTTAGCGTACCTGTTCAGTCCATACTGGGGCTCTCTGACCTCGGAAACGAGGAAGGAGGAGGAATGAGGAGGAAGGAAGGGAAGGAGGAGGAAGGAGGAGGGAGGGAGGGAAGGAGGGAGGGAGGGAGGGAGGGAGGGAGGGAGGGAGGAGGAGGAGGAGGAGGAGGAGTTGGGAGGAGGAGGGAGAACGGAGGAGGAGGAGGGAGAGGAGGACAACAAGGACACAGAGATCTGGCACTTGGGGCTACAGGCCCTGCGAAGAGCACTCGGAGTACGCAGCACAGCACTCCACTCGCTGCCTGGTGCCACGGTTTCGGACATCAGATGCGTTTGTTGTGTTGTAGTTGTTTGGGGAGATATAGACGTTACACGGAGTGGTATAGATGTATGCGAGCATGGTGAGACATATGTTGACATATCGATGTACCTACTTAGCAGTCTGGAGAGCGACATAGAGTGCATATATACGTATGGAGGTACATAGGTGTATGTATGTATGGATGGATGGATGGATAGACGTGTTTGTGTGTAGTTATGAAGTGTTATAGGTTTGTATAATTGGTAGGTTGTGTTATAGAAGAGCAGAGGGGCAAATAACGAGAGAGAGAGAGAGAGAGCGAGAGAGTTGGTAGAAGATTCTGGAGGCTTGGAGACCTTGAAACCAGTACCCACATCCAGGCCTCGACCCAAGCCGCCGAGATTGCCTCCGAGCGTGCCAGAAAAGCTCGTGGACCGTCCTGTGTGCGCACACCTTATGAGCGGTAGAAGGGCGTAGTCATTGACATCACCATCGATGCACTCGTGTCTTCTGCGACCGCGTTCAGCATTTACCCGTGATCAATGGATGGTTGTGTTTAAGTGTTCCAATCGGATGCGCCGCCACAAGTGGCAATCAAGACGTTGTCCTCTGGGCCAGCGCATCGCCCCTCACGACAACGATAGTTGTGCCTGCATCTGTGCCGCGATCGTCGTCAGTATCACCATCCAGATCGCGCGGGTTGCCACCACCGCTGAGGTCGTTGGTGCGGTCTCTGAGGAATATGGTGACCTCGGGATACGCCAACGCCGCGGATTACGATGTCGCGGGCATCACTGACCCATTCCTTCAGGTTCGCTTGCGCCGGGGGCGGAGAAGCGAGGTAAAGGCGGGTGAGCAAATTCTGGTGGCTATAGCACCTACGGCTTGGGGAGGGAGGAGGGAGGAGGAGGGAGGAGGAGGAGGAGGAGGAGGAGGGAGAGAGGAGCGAGGGAGAGAGGAGGGAGGGGGAGAGAGGAGGATGGGGGATAGGGGAGGAGGAGGAGGAGGGAGGAGGAGGAGGGAGGAGGAGGTGGGGGGGGCGGCTCTGGACGTTGGCTTCAGAAGTCTTGCGACGATGCTGCTCCGAGCAGGCGCTCACCCCATGTGTGTCTCGCTGCGCGCGCGCAGGATGAGGAAGCCGAGAAGGAGGCCAGAGGAGGAGCACAAGCATGGCCGCAATGCGCGGGATGCTAGCCTTGCTGTGTGGAAGGGGAGAGATAACTGCGGGAGGTCGCGAACAGCTTGCGGGCGAGACGTGCGGAGGCTGGCGGCCACGGCAGACCACGGAAGCCGGAACGCGGGACGACGGCGGACGAGAACGGGCAGCTTGTGTTGTCCAGGTTGTGTGCGTCTTCCCTTCAGCGCGCGCGGCCCCCTGCGCGCGCACTGGGCGGCGTGGCGTGGCACCCGCCCGCGACGGCCGAGAGTGGGTGTCCTCCTCCTCCTCTTCCCTCCTCCTCCTCCTCCTGCTCCTCTCCTTCTCCTCCTTTTTTCTCCTCCTCCTCCTCCTCCTCCTCCTCCTCCTCCTCCTCCTCCTCTTCCTCTCCGTAGCCATTTTGGCTCAAGAGCTGCCCCCTCGGCCGCGCGGGCGCGCGCGCGAGGGCGTGCGCCCTGGGCGCAGATGGCGGCGGCGGGCCGCGCGGCTGCTTTCGAGGCGGCGGAGCAGCACGCGGCCGCGTCTGGGGGCTCTCTCTGGCCTGCGCGGCGCGCGCGGCAGGCCGCTGCGCGGCAGGCAGCGGATGGCAGGCTGGCTGCCGCCTACCGCCGCGTCGAGGAGCTGGAGAGCATCGCCAGGGCACTGGGGGATCGGCTCGACGTGGAGCGGGCAAGGCGCCAGGCCGCTGCGGACCAGGCCGCGGCGTTGGCCGAGTCGCAGGCACCGTCGCAGCGCGTGACGCGGCGCTGGTTGGGGAGCCCGTGCCCAGGCTGGCCCTTGCGGCGCCGATCTTGGAGGGCGCCCTGGCGGGCCCGCTGGAGGGCAAGACGCAGGCGGCGGAGCCAGCGATGAAGGCGCGCCGCAACGCAGGCTTGCACTGCGCCGCCGCGCCTGCGACGGTCATCGCGTCGGCGGGGATGCCGCAGCTCAGCGGGTGGCAGCGGCAGGGGCGCGGCCAGAGGCTCGCCGCTCGCAGCCGAGGGCCTCGGCGCTCCATCGGGCGGGGGCCCCTGGAAGCCGACGCGCTGCCCACGCCGCGCGTGCGGGGGGCCGCGACCCGAGGCAGGCGCGGGCGCCGGGCGTGGGCGCCGCGCACCGCCGCGCGCCTGCCCGGCGGTCGGCGGCCGAGAGCGCGCCCACGGACTGGGCAGCAGCTGCGCGGGGGCGCGGGCTCGGCGCACCCGCGGGGGCCAAGTTCTGCCCCGCCGAGGAGGTCGGGGAGGCGGGCGCCCGCGCCCCGACGGAATCGGCGTCGGGGCCCAAGTTCTGGCCCGAGGCGCTGGAGAGCTCGGGCCGCGATGCTGGCGGCAGGCCCGGCAGACCTGGGATCGCGCCGATGTCGAGGGCGAGCGCGTGGTCTCGGAGAGCGCGGCCGAGTTCGCGCCCGCCGCGCGCTGCGACGACGCGGAGATCATGGAGGTCCCGCCGAACGTCGGCGGCCAGGAGCAGGCGCTGGAGATCGGCAGCCAGAAGCAGGAGCTGGAGGGCGAGGAGTGCTCTGAGAAGGGCTTCGACACGCCCGAGGCTCTTGGCGACGAGCTGGACACGCGGCACGGTGGCGACGCGCTCTCGGAGCCCCTCGGCCCGCTGAGCTCTCTGGGGGGGGGCGAGGGCAGGAGGCGATCCAGATGGAATGCCTGTCGCTCGTCCGCCGACCCGGCGGCCCCCCCCCCTCTCCTGTGCCTGCCCCCTGCGCGCGCCCCAGAGAGGTGCTGCAGGTGGCCGTCGCGGGCGCCTCCCGGGGAGCCGAGGGGGGAGCGCCGAACCCCACCCCCTGAGAGTGAGTCCTCCTCCTCCTCCTCCTCCTCCTCCTCCTCCTCCTCCTCCTCCTCCTCCTCCTCCTCCTCCTCCTCCTCCCTCACCTCCTCCTGCTCCTCCTCATCCTCATCCTATCCCTCCTCCCTCACCTCCTCTTCCTCCTCCTCCTCCTCCTCCTCCTCCTCCTCCTCCTCCTGCTGCTCCTCCTCCCACCCCCTGAGAGTGAGTCCTCCGTACAATTATGATAGTCTAACCCACTGTAGCCTTGACCACCAGATAGAATCCCGAGCACCAAGAAGTACCGAAATTACATGTTTTTCACGCGTCGGGCCCTGGGAGGCGATGCTCGTTCGACACTGCGCTAGCGTGTCGGGCAGACACTGCTTCGATGCTTTTCTCAGTGCTCGCACATATTTCTGGTGTGTGGTCCGTAGGTACGATGGGAGCAGCATAACCGATCGACCCTCATCGAAAGCAAGCGCAAGGTTTCTCTACCCCCCCGCCCCGTGCCAGTCTTCGGCGGCGCGCGCAGCGCGTACCGCGGTGTCCGAAGAAACAGCTATCAGCCGCCAGTTTCACCGCGGGCACTGAAGACTCAGGAGGGGAAAAACACACAGACACAATTCATCGTCGATCCCCCAGAAAGTATAGGAAAACATAGGAAGTGGTGGGGAAGACGGAGACCAGAAAATATAGGAAAAGATGGGGGATCTTTTTATCTGTGTGTATTTATTTGTGTGTCCCACGGCCCCTTCATTCGAGGAGGGCTGTGGGTCCCTGCGGGCCCCTCGCACCACGTGTCCGCGCAGGCGTCCGGCTGCCGTGCCAGCCCAGCATTCCGGGTGGCGGCCTGAGGCCGCCTTGGGGCCCTTCTTGGGGCCCATATTGGGGCCCTCCAAGGGGCCGTCCCCTCTGGGAGCCGGTCCTCTGTGGGTCCCTTCGGGCCAACCTCCTCCGCCTCCTCCTCCTCCTCCTGCTCCTGCTCATGCTCCTCCTCCTCCTCCTCCTCCTCCTCCTCCTCCGCCTCCTCTTCCTCCTCCTCCGCCTCCTCCTCCTCCTCCGTCTCCTCCTCCTCCGCCTCCTCTTCCTCCTCCTCCGCCTCCTCCTCCTCCTGCTCCGCCGTGCGCCCAGGTGAAGATACTGAGGCTGCTGCGGGCGCTGGGGGCCAAGTCTGTCGAGGCTGGGCCGGCGAGGGCGCACTTGGCCGGTGAGGAGGGGAGGGGGGGGGGAAGGGGAGCAGCGGGACGGCTTGGGAGGGAGGAGGAGGCGACGGCGGCGGAGGAGAAGAAGTAGGAAGGGGGGATAGACAGAGGAGGAGAAGGAGGGAAGGAAGGAAGGGAGGGAGGGGAGGGAGGGAGGGAGGGAGGGAGGGAGGAAGAAAGCAGTGAAGGAAGGAAAAGGGAGGGAGGAAGGAAGGGGAGGAAGGGGGAGGAGGATGTAGGACCAGTGTAAGCCCAAGGTTCACCAACGATGTTGCAAGACATCCTCCCTCCAGGTTCCCTTTTCATAGGCTCCTATAAAGACTCGTTCTCACGTAGGGAAGTGCCCCGTTGCAAGACAATCTTTTGACAATCCCGAACCGCTCCCAAACACTATTCTTTGGATTTCAACGCCGCGGATCAATTTTGCTGTTGCGCCCTGACGGTCCGGAATCGTGCCAGAACGCCGTTCATGGACTTCAACACCGCGAATCAACGTGATTGTTGCGCCCGACAGTCCTACATCGTACCGAAACACCATTTCTGCGGCGTCAGCCGTAAGAATCTTTTTGACATCAGCGGTAAGAATCCTTGAACAAGCAAAGACCTTTTGTTCTCGTCCTCAGCGTGCTTGTGACTATTCCCACGCAGCTTCGGTTCGGAAGGAGTCTGTGGCAGTGCTCGCCCGATGCACGGAAAAGAGAATCAGCTCGCTCGGCAGGGTCCCTGGGCCAACATACAAGGGGCAGAGGTGGTTGCCAACACGTCGCTCGCCTGGTGCAGGGAAAAAGGAATCAGCTCGCTCGGCAGGGTCACTGGGCCAACATCGAAGGGGCAGAGGTGGTTGCCAACATATCGCGCGAAGGTGCGCGGCGGAGCCGCCATCCACCCGTGGAGAGCTCCTGCAGGGTTTTGAGCCCCGTGTGCGGGGCGCCAAAGGGCGAGAGCCACACCCTGGAAGCGGACCGCCCTCCATCCGCGGAGCCCTTGGCCAGGAAGCTCCTGCACGTTCCAAGTTGTTTGATTGCACGGGCGGCGAGGGCTCGGGCGAGGCGCCCCGCCCGCCCTGCCGACCCGCCTCGGGGTGCGACGGGGCGGAGTTGTTCATTCAAGGAGGAGCGGAGGAGGAGGGGGCGGAGGAGGAGGAGGAGGAGGAGGAGGAGGAGGGGAGGAGGGGAGGGGATGGAGGAGGTAGGGTATAGGGAGGACGGAGGAAGGAGCAGTCCAGAGCGGGGAGGGAGGAGGAGTGCAGAGACAGGGAGGAGAGAAGAGCACGGAGGGGGAGAGGGGAGGACAGAGGAGGTAGCAGTGAGAAGGGGACAAGACGCAGAGTGGAAGAATGAGGAGATGGGCGAGCAGAGGTCACCGTCCACTATGCGCGATCAGCACACAAGCGCGTTTGGAGCTGGTCTCGGATGTCAGTGCGCCCGCCTTCTGCCCAACATGCCCCCCTCCTTCCGCCCTCTTACTCGTCTCTCCTTCTCTCCGTCCTCGAGCGACAGCGTCGCTACCCGCGTCCCTCATCCTCCTCCTCCTCCTCCTCCTTCCTCCTCCTCCCCTCCTCCTCCTCCTCCTCCTCCTCCTCCTCCTCCTCCTCCTCTTCCTTTCTTTCCACCCTCTAGGCTAGGGATCGGGACACCTGCAGGAGAGCGTCTCTCCCTCTCCTCCTTCTCCTCCATCCCTTTTATTTTAAATTATCATACCTGCCGGTCTGATCTCGCACTGCATTATTTCGGCCGCCCGACCGACCGTGCTTGGGATGTGCGCTGCACTGGGATGTGTGCTGGGATGTGTGCTAGGACGTGTGCTGCCTTCGTGTGCTGGGATGTGTGAAGGGCTGTGTGCTACCTCTGTGTGCTGGGATGTGTGCCGACTTCGTGTGCTGGGATACGTGCTACGGTGTGGGCTGGATGCGTGCCGCCCACGTGTGCTCTGCCTGCCCCCCCGCACCCCTCCGCCCCGTGGCCCCCGTCTGCTTATTCCGACCGACCGACCGACCGACCGTGCCCCCCCCCCTTCCGCCCCGTGGCCCTCGTTTGCCTACTCCGACCGGCCGACCGTGCCCCCCCCTGCCCGACCGTGCCCCTCCCGCCCCCGCTGCTCCCCCCCCTGCGCCCTCCGCCCCGTGGCCCCCGTCTGCTTATTCCGGCCGACCGACCGACCGCCCCCCCCCCTCCGCCCCGTGGCCCGGCCGACCTACTGTGCCCCCCCTCCCCTCTCCCCGCCCACCCCCTTGTCCGCCCCTTTCCGCCCCGTGCCTCCCCCCGCTGTTTATTCCGACCGACCGACCGACCGTGCCCCCCCCGCTCCGGCCGTGCCCCTGGCCCCCCCCACGAGCCCCCACGATGGGCCAAAAAGTCCCCAGGACAGCTCAAGATCACCCCAAAACACCCAAATGAGCCCCAGACGGGCCCACACAAGACTCCCAATAAGCCCCAGAGACGCCCAATAGCACCATGGCCCCGAAGAGTCATAGAGACGCCACTAGCTCACAGTGGCCTGACTAGTTCTTCACGCCATAGCTGAGCGTGTCGCAGCACTCGCGCGCTTCCCCGAGATTGCCCCAGGTTGGCGTCACCTCCATCTCCCAGTGTCCCACATCCGTGATTGTGTGATCCTTGGCACGCGTGCCTCTTGTGAACTCCTCCCTGTCGCACGCCCAGACGTGTCGGTAGGGCGTTTCGCTTGAGACCTCGCCACCATATATGACCCAGAAGCTTGTAATTTGCAGCAGCTTCACGGGTGGAGGGCGGGCCGGTCTCAAAATGTGATTCCCGCGCTGGCGCCGCACATGCTCCTCCGCCTCCTCCTCCTCGACCTCGTCCTCGTCCCCCTCCTCCTCCTCCTCCTCCTCCTCCTCCTCCTCCTCCTCCTCCTCCTCCCCCTCCCCCTCCTCCTCCTCCTCCTCCTCCTCCTCCTCCTCCTCCTCCTCCTCCTCCGCCTCCTCCTCCTCCTCCTGCGTTCTGCGTTCTGCGTTCACGTTCTACAGCGTTCTGAACTCCTGCCCTACGCAACCCACGCTGGCCCACGCGCGACGGGCCTAGTCGGACGAGCCGAAGCTGGAGCGGGGGAAGATGGCGTCGCCAACGTACGAGCACATGAAATGTGACCGTCGCCGACGCCGCCGTCGAAGGGAGGAGCAACGGGACTCCGCACCCACGACCCACAGGCACTACACACGAAAGATGGTGGCCTGAGTCCCAAGGACCGCGGGGCCAGGACGCCCCCAGGGAACGGGACCCAGGGCCCCAAGAAGGCAAGCGGGTCGCCAGCACTCACGTCCCGAACGGATTTCGAGAATCGGGCCGAGGGGGACGAAAAGGTTCGGGATCGCCTCGGGCAACGGCCATGCCTCCCGGGACGGGAGGAGGTCCCTGGACCATTTGGCAACCGGGGCCCTGGCCAGGAAGAGGGAGAAGTCGGGAGGGCAAATCTTTAGAGGGGAGGTTCTCCAGGCGCCCTGCGCATCACGACCCACTGCGGCCACGCGTCCGCCCAGGTGGTTGCAGCGGCCTCGGCCAGGGGCGTCCATGGCCAGCGCCTGGAGCTGCGGCAGGTTGGCGGCCATCCGCCCGGTGCTCCTCCTCCTCCTTCTCCTCCCTCCTCCTCCTCCTCCTCCCTCCTCCTCCTCCTCCTCCTCCTCCTCCTCCTCCTCCTCCTCCTCCTCCTCCTCCTCCTCCTCCTCCTCCTCCTCCTCCTCCTCCTCCTCCTCCCTCGAGTCAGGAGAGAATCACGCTAGACTCAGCCTCTGGGGGCGCTCCTCGGATCCCGTCTGGGAGGCCTCTGGACGGCGCGGCTTCTGGACCCGGACCCCCCTCGAGTCATGCAAAGATCACGACGGCGGGCGTTTCGCTATTTTCAGCCTCTGGGGTCCTTTCTCGCCCTTCTCCTCCTCTTCCTCCTCCTCCTCCTCCGCCTCCTCCTTCTCCTCCTCCTCCTCCTGTTCCTCTTCCTCCTGACCCCTCCTTATCCTCCTCCTCAACCCCTCTTTCTCCTTCTCCTCCTCCCTCGCCTTCTCTTCAACCTCTTTCTCGACGTCCTCCTCCTTCTCTTCCTCCTCCTCCCTCCTTCCCTCCCTCCCTCCCTCCTTCCCTCGCTCGGCCCCGGGCCCGTCAAAAACCAGCGCGGTGTGGAAGTGTGTTCCTGGGGCATGGGTCGAGACCTTCGGGGGTCGGCTTTGTGAACAGAAACATGATGTCGGGGGTCCTTGGCATCGCTCGGACGTGTGCATTTTCCTTCGGCGAGGACCATCGAGGAGCATCCTTGATCATTTGGCGAAAAAACCACGCACGAAACCGAAAAAAACACAGGGAATGGACGTCCGAGCGATGGCTGTCGGGGGCACATCGCCGATCCGTTGGCGACGGATCGCCAATTCCACCCAGACGTTTCCCCCCTTGAGCTGGCTCCTTGGTGGTTTTCTGGTCGACGTCGGGGGTTTGGGCTCGGAGCCGGGATGAAAAAATGAGTCTCGGGGAAGGCATCGAGCCTCTGGGGGTCCACGTCATAACTCATGGCGTCGGGGGTCCGTGTTTGGAGCCCGGCATCGCCGGCGCACCGCCGACGTCGCCGACGCACCAGGCGATGCGGCGCGTTTCGGACCCCGTCCGGGAGGCGCGGCCTCCATCATCAGCAGCAGCAGCATCATCGTCATCAACATCATCATCATCATCATCATCATCATCATCATCATCATCATCATCATCATCATCATCATCATCATCGTCATCGTCATCGTCATCGTCATCAGCATCGTCATCAGCATCATCATCATCAACAACAACACCATCATCCTCTTGCCAGTCCTGATGATACTGGTACTAGTGCGAACTCAAGGGATGGTGGGGGAAACGATGTCCAGGCGAGCGACGACATGAACGACATCTTGGCACAGGTCGCCACAAATACGGAGGGCACCAAGAACACGGGCAACTCGATTCTCTACGAGTGCGTGCAGACGATCATGGCCATCGAGGCACTGGCGACTGCAATGATGTTATTCAAGTCGCAATGCATGCCGCTTCTACAGCGGCAAGGAGAGGCGGTGACAGGAGACCGCTGTACAGGTTTCCGCGGCGAGGAAGTAGTTTGATGTGTATCCCCTGGCCAGGCAGCCATCCGAGGCACGTGATCACATTTGTATCCCCGATCTTGGCAGCCATTCGAGACACTCGATTCCATTGTTCCCCATATCCTAAGATAGGTTTCCTGTTATTGTAGTGGCCTTCGGCCAGTGCCGCCAATCCGGGGCGCTCCGACTGATGTGATCCTTCTTCGCCCTCGTCCCTCCTCTCTTTTTCCCTCCCCTCCTCTCACTCAGCATTTATCGAAGACGCCTACGGCGAATCACCGCCGCCCCCTGCCTTTTTGGAAACGCCGATGTGGCCGAAAGTTGGACTAGAGCTTGGCCAAGCTATCGGACCATGAGTTCCCCGAGTCGGTTTGGAAAGCTTTCGGGGAACACATGGGAGAGAATGATTATGAACAGGAAGAGGAAGAGGAAGAAATAGAGTAGGAGGATGAGGGTTGTTAGGAGTCTCTTGGGGCACCCTTGGGGTCTGTTGGGGGCTTCTTGGGGGCCTCTTCGAGGCCTCTTGGAGGCATCTTGGGGGCCTCCTTGGGCCTCTTGGGGGCCTTTGGGGGCTTCCTGGGGGTCTCTTTGGCCGTCTTAGGGCGTTCCTGGTCCGTCTGACGCCGTCTGGAGCCGTCTTGGGGGCCTCTCTGGGCCGTCTTGGGGCCCTCTTGGGGCGCTTCAGGGCCGTCTTGGAGGCCATGTTGGGCGTCTTGGAGGCCTCTTGGGCCGTCTTGGGGCGCTCTTGGGGCCGTCTTGGGGGGCCCTTGGGCCGTCATAGGGCCTTCTTGGAGGCCTCTTGGGCGATCTTGGGGGCCTCTTGGGCCGTCGGAAGGCCGAAAAGAAGAAAACGCAAAAAACCTTCAAAAACCTAAGGAAAACCAATGATTTTGGCCTCTTCGGGCTCTCCTGGAGAACGTCTTGGAGGCCTCGTGGGCCATCTTGGAGGCATCTTGGGGCCATCTTGGCCGTCTTGGAGGGCATCTTGGGCCGTCTTGGAGGCATCTTGGAGCCATCTTACCCGTCTTGGAGGCCATCGTGGCCGTCTTGGAAGCATCTTGGAGGCCATCTTGGGCCATCTTGGCCGTCTTGGAGGCCATCTTGGGCCAAGTTGGGGCAACAAAGGCATTGACAGACGGATTTTCGGAAATTTACGGGTGGCCGGCGGGACGGGCCGAAGCCCACTGGGGAGTTCTTTTAGAAAAAGAACCAAAACCAAAACTGAATCATCCAGCACGCCGTGCACCCCTGCAAGCAGGGGGCGGCGGATCCAGTGGCCGTCGGCCTATCCCGCCACCGTGCGTGGGTGGTGGGTCAGAGGCCTCATGGATGCTGGTTGGGATCTCGTGGTTGGCTGGGACTTCTGGGGACCTCTTGGGCGCCTCTTGGGGCTTCTTGGGGGCCTCTTGGGCCTCTTGGGGCCACTAGAGGGCCTCTTGGGGGTCTCTTGGGAGCCTCTTGGGGCTTCTTGGGGGCCTCTTCTGCGCCCCTTGGGGCCTCTTGGAGGCCTCCTCGGAGCCTCTTGGTGCGGGAGGGGTGGTACTCGAGTTCGGAACCCCCTCGGAGGCCACGATCCTTGTGAGGGGTGTCAAAAAACGCATCCGCCGGAAACTCGCCCCCCCCCCCCCCCACCCCCCCTTCCCCAGCAGAGCCACCCCGGCAACCCCCCCAGAGGCTGAGGCTCAGCCTCGAGGCTGTAGCTGAGACTCCTTGAAACTCACACGCCGGATCGGCGGATTACTCAGACGCCTCTGGACCTCCTCCCTCACACCCTCGTCGTCTTGCTCAGACCCACTCACTCATACTCATACTCATTCCTTCAGACCCACTCACACTCAGACCCACTTGTACTCATACTCACTCATACTCTTGTCTCAGGGTGTCACTCTCGATTTGAAACACGCTCAGCTGGGCGACGACGACGACGGCGGCGACGGCGACGACGACGACGACGGCGGCGGCGACGAAAACGACAACGACGGCAACGACGATGACGACGCTAACGACGAGACGACGACGACGACGACGACGACGACGACGACGACGACGACGACGACGACGACGACGACGACGACGACGACGACGACGACACGACGACACGACGACGACGACGACGAGACAGCGGCCGCGACGACGACGACGACGACGAACGAGGGAGAGCTCGATCGTTCAACCTTAAACGATCGGGATCGTGATCGATTCACAGTTGAACGATCGACGCCGCGCGAGCCTGCCGCAGCAAGGCAGCAGGGTGCAACCCCGACTTGCCTGGCTGCTGCTCTGCGGGGCGGGGCCTGTCTTCGGGGGAGGTTGCAGCGCAGCTCGACGATGTACTCGTAACCGAGTCGACGACGACGACGACGGCGACGAAAACAACGACGACGGCCGACGCTAAGGCCGACTCGACGACGACGACGACGACGACGACGACGACGACGGCGACGACGGCGACGACGACGCCGACGATGCCAACGACGATGCCGCCGCCGCCGACGACGCCGCCGACGACAATGCTCACGCCGAAGGCGACGCCGAAGGCGCGAGACCGGCCCACCCGAGTCGGTCTTCCGCTGGCAAGGGTGCCTCCCCCTCCCGTGCGCGTCCCTGACTCAGGGTGTCACGCTCGATTTGAGACGCGCTCAACTGGGCGACGGCGACGACGACGGCGACGACGACGACAGCGGCGACGACGATGACGGCGACGACGACGACGACGACGACGGCGGCGACGACGACGACTACGACGACGACGCAGACGGCGGCGGCGACGACGACGACGACGACGACGACGACGACGACGGCGACGACGTCGACGTCGACGACGACGACGGCGACGACGACAAACGAGGGAGAGCCCTCGATTGAAACACGCTCAACGGGAACGGGCGCACCCAAAGACAGGAGAGCCCGAGATCGCACAGTTGCATCCTTGATTGAGGAGGAGGAAGAATAAGAGGAGGAGGGAGGAGGAGGAGGAGGAGGAATAAGAGGAGGAGGAGGAGGAGGAGGAGGAATAAGAGGAGGAAGAGGAGGAGGAGGAGGAAGAGGAGGAGGGAGGAGGAGGAGGAGAAGGAGGAGGAGGAATAAGAGGAGGGGTGCCTCCCCGTCCCCCCCGTCACCTCCTCCGCGTGCCCTGCTCCGCCTCCGCTCCGCCCCTGGGTCCGCAGCTCCCCCTGTCGCCTGGCCCCTTTGGGCTCCCCGGGCCTGCCCGCCTGTTTTGTCTGTCTTTGGCCTCCCCCTCTCTCCCGCATCCTCCCGCCTGTTTTTGTCTGTCTCTCTTTCTCTCTCTCTCTCTCTCGCTCTCTCTCTCTCTGTTTGGTTTCTCTCTCTCTCTCTCTCTCTCTCTCTCGATATATATATATATATATATATATATATATATATATGTATATTTCTCATTCTCTTGTTCTCTCTCTCTCTCTCTCACTTTCTATACCTCAGTCTCTTCCCCCGCCACCCTCCCTCCCTCCCCCCCGTCCCGCCCCCCCCCCCTCTCTCCCTCCCTCCCTCGAAGAGGCCATCATGCCCTGACATGCCCCAGCAGGCCTGCAAGTGCCTCCCAGGAAGTTGGTGAGAGACCAGGCACACTGAACGGGATGCTTGCTTGAAATCACCTTACGCAGCCAAGCAGCGCCGCCTCCAACATAGACTGGTGTCTCCATGGGACACAGGGCGGCGATGACTCGCCGTAAGCGTGTTCGATCCAGTTTCCAGGCTGCTTCGTGAATTTGGGATCTACTGAAAGGAGACCGCGTACGCGCTTCAGAGGCTTCAACAAGCAGAAGCGGATCGAACTTTCGCCAGATCGCAGTAAAACTATTCGTTTTGCTTCTGCTGACCAGAACCCGATCCGAATTCGCCCTGGGACCTCCTCTGGGCTGGGCACCGCCTTGACAGATTTCTTGGGCCGTGTTCAGCTGTGCCCGCGAGGACCCCTGCAGAAGCAAGGAGAAGTGAGGAGGCACACGTAGGGGGTGGTAACTAACGACTTTGAGCGTAGCCACCCGATTTCACCACAGCCCAACGGTACCACACGGATGCGAATCAGAAGAAAGCTCGGCAAAGCGGAAACGTCGCACGCACGCACAGGCCATTGAAAAGCGCGAGGGCACATTCGTCTGTTTTTAGGGGAGAGGGAGAATTGCACGAACCTTTCTCGTTGGCGCGGCGGCGCCGTTTTGGCTGTTTGACGCTGCGATCTGCCGATGGGAGCCCAAACAAAGGTAAAGGGTATATTAGAAGAAAAAGGAGGAAAAGGAGGAGGAGGAGGAAGAGAGAGAGAGCGCGCGGCTGAGGGCGAAGGGTCTCTCCGCCCCGCGCGCGGCCGCGGCCGCGCCTTCGGCGCGCGGGCAGCGGCGGCCGCCCAGCGCCGAACGTCGAGGGTGTACTGGGAGTGCGCGCACTCGTACACCACCACCAGGACCGGGTCACAGCAGCTCCAGCTCAATCGCCACGTCCCCGTGCGGCGATTTCCCGTCTGCCAACTTGGTGAGCGCCGCCGTCGCCTTCGCCGAGGGAGCCAGACACTCGCGGGCGAAGCTCGAAGCACGGCGCGACCCCAGCGCGCCACAGGTGAGGCAGGCGACGACGGGCATCTCACGCACCATCTGCCGCTCGTTCTGCGGCCGCACCCTCGCAAGGCGGTGAGGCCTGAACCCGCCGCTGCGATGAGCAGCGTTCAGGTCGAGAGCCGCTGCCACGATGCTGCCCGGGCAGGCCGACTTCCTCTCTACCCAGCGGCACACCGCGCACCACCGCTTGCCCGCGGGCCCGCGCAGCTGGCACTGCAGCGGCGGCGCCGCAGGGGCAGCTGCCACAGCGCGCGGCGCAGGTCGATTGGCTTTGCCCTTGCGGTGCGTGGTGTCCGCGCCGCCCACCGCCGAGCCCACCGCGGACAGCCACATCGCCACTCCCTCCACCATCTTCTCGCTCTGGAGCAGCTTCAGGCGGCTGGCGTGAGGAAGCCTCGCATGGGCCGCCGCCGACTTGGCCGCCTGGTCCGCCAGCCTGTTGCCGTACCAGTCGCGGTAGGACACGACCCCGTCGAGGATCTGGCGCCTCGTGCAGTGGGCCTTGACCCAGCGGATCGTCAGGCCCCCCGCGCACAAGCCCCCGAACTCGTCGACAAGCCGCCACACCTCCCTCCAAAGGTGCGACCAGGCGTACACGTACGAGCACGTGCGCTCTCGACCGTCCACCGTGAGGCCCAGGAACACGAACTTGGAGTCGACCACGGCAGTGACGGGCGGCACCGCGTAGCGCAACGTAGCGAGGAGCGCGCTCAACTCGCCGCCATTGATGTCCACGAATGGGCCAGTCATCATGCCCGAAACGCCCGTCGAGAACACCTCGCAGTTGGACTGGAGCGCGATGACGGCCCAGCCCACGCTGGTGAACTGGGAGTACTCGCCCTCGAAGGCAGAACCGTCCAGGAAGAGCTTGCCAGATGGCAGCACGCCGTCACCGTTGCCGAACCAGCAGACCGCGTCGGACCGAGGTGGCATCACGAGTTCTTTCGGCGCTGGCCACAGCGCCCGCTCCAGGAGGCAACGCACCTCGGGAAGGTCATCAGCACGCTGCCGCAATAGCCGCATACGCTCGGGCAGGCGCAACTCCTCTGGCCGTCCTGTGCAGTCGCAGTGCCGGTGCAGCAGCGTGCCAGGCTCTCCGCACAGCAAGCAGTCCTCATCTTGCGCAAGCCCCGCGCAATGCTTCCGCTGCTGGGGCCACTGCCCATCGGCGACAACCGATGCCAAGTAGCCGCGCTCTTTGGGCGTGAGCCGCACAACCCTGCCAGCAGCATCACGTGGCACGCCGGCGCTCGGTGACCTTGGGGGCTCCTCGGCAGCGCCAGGAAGGTCACCGGCCCCGGGGGCCTCCTGGCCAGCGTCCGGCAGCACACCAGCGTTCGGTGACCTTGGAGGCTCCCCAGCAGCGCCAGGAAGGTCACCGCCGGCCCTCGGCGGCCCTGCAGCGTCGCCGCCCTCCACGTCCTGCGCCTGCACATGATCGCCGAATACACCCTTGCTGCTAACGGCGCCTGTAGAGGTCATGCGAACCAGCGGCTCGAGCACACCGCCGTCACGCAGGTGGGCAAGCTCGGGCTTCTTGGCCACCTGCTGCCACTGCCAAGCCTCGACCGCACGCCACAGCAGCCGCTTGACCAGCCATGGGCTTACCTCAAACACCTGCAGGAGTTCGCCCTCGTGCGTGCGCCACGTGGCCGCGTCGATGATAGTCCAACCGATTCTCTCCAACGTCATGTGCACCGCAGAGAACGGTCCACGCACCTGAGGCCAGGAGGAAGCACCGCACTGCATCATGCCGAAATCGATCACATGCCGGGGCAGCCAACCTTCCCACACGGCCCGCAACAGCGCCATGACAGGCAGCACGGTGGCCCGGTACATTGGATCCATCATCTTGGCCAACATGAGGGTGAGAGTGCGAGACCGCCCTGCAGTGGAAGGCACCATGGCGGAGAAGACGAGCGACCGCGTCTTGTCCAGCTCGCCCGTGGCGCAGCCCGTGACGCTGAAGCCGTAGGACACGCTCGCCTCCAGGCCCGAGCGCGCGACCTTCCTGGTCGCAAGCTTGCGGCCACGTCCCACCTTCAGGATGTTGACGCGCCGGATGCGGAGCCCCGCTTGCACCAGCTTCTCCTGCCTCACCGCGCGCACGATGCGCTTGCCGCAGGCGAAATCGACCCCGAGGTTGCGCTCCCCCTTCACAGCCTGCACGCCCAGAGGAAGACGAAGGCGACGCTCGAGGTCCTGACGGGCACACGGCACGTTTGCCAAGGCCCTCGACTTCTTCACTGCCACGTTGAGGTCCACCTCCTGCAAGAGCCCGCCCAGGCGAAAGGCAGCATCCGCCACCTCCCGCGTCACGCGCGCCACCCCGCCGACACGATAGAGCATGAGGTCGTCCACCACCACCGCCAGAGACACCGTCCGGTGGAGCGCCTGCAAACGGTCCAAGGGCTCGATGAGCATTAGCTTGAGGAAGGGCGTTGCCCACCCATCGCCTGGCAAGATCGCCTGCTTCGCCACAATGGGGCACGACGAAGCTGGGCCTAAGCACAGGATCCGCGGCGCGCAATACAGTTCCACCTGCAGCTTGAGCTGCCAAAGGGGGAAGCCCGTGCGCCTGGCCGCATCGAGCAACCAGCGGTGCCGCACCTGCTCGAAGGCCTTGAGCAGGTCCAGCAGCACCGCCACCGCCACCCACGACATCTCGTCGCCGTCGTGCTTCCCTTTCGCCGTGGCCCACTCGCCCATGGCCGCCTGGTGCCACACGGCACGCTCGCAGCTGCGCCCAGCCGACGCCCACCAATATGAGCGAGCGTTGCGCTGCTCCCACTCTCGCGCGATGCCGCGTCTAAGCCGTGCCTGCACCCGCGCCAGGATCATGATGATCGCAATCGGCCGCACGCCGCCCAACCGCTTCTCGAGGAAGCCGATCTTGGTGGAGAGCTCCGGCCACTTGGCGTCGCGCTCCACCGCCACCAGCACGTCGATGAACACCTCCAAGGCCGCGTCGCACAGCTCGTCAAGCTGCCGCGGCTTGACGACGCAGAAGGACACCCCCGAGCCCTTCTTGAAGGTCCGGAGGACCTTCCGGAGCTCATCGACCGACGGCCGAGGCGGCCGCTCTCCAAGGTCCGGCGGCCATCGCAAGGCATCCGGCTTGCACGAAGAATGATTGGGGAGGAGGCGCTGCGGAACCTTGGAGGAGGAGGAGGAGGAGGAGGAGGAGGAGGAAGAGGAGAACGAGGAGAACGAGGAGAACGAGGAAAACGAGGAGAACGAGGAGAACGAGGAGGAGGAGGAGAACGAGGAGAACGAGGAGGAGGAGGAGAACGCGGAGAACGAGGAGAACGAGGAGGAGGAGGAGGAGAACGAGGAGAACGAGGAGAACGAGGAGGAGGAGGAGGAGCTGGGCGCGGCGGGGCGCGAGTGGGGGCACGCGAGGACGAGCGCCCCCCCCCCGCCCAGGCCACGAGCGGGCTCCGGGTGCTCGGCGTCAACATCCTGGCGCGCTTCCTGCAGAGCCGGGAGAGACGGGGGCCCCGCCGAGCGGCTGGTCCCGGCAGAGTGGCGCCGACGGCGCCGACGGCGCCGACGACGAGGACCACGACGACGACCACGACGACGGCGGCGACGACGACGCCGACGACGACGACGGCGACGACGACGACGCCGACGCCGCTGCCGCCGACCACGACGACGACGCCGCCGACGACGCCGACGACGGCGACGACGACGCCGCCGCCGCCGCCGACGACGACGACGACGACGGCGACGACGACGACGACGACGACGCGACGACGACGACGACGACGACGCCGCCGGCCGCGGGCGAGGGCCAACAGAACGGCGCCGCGACGCCGACGGGAGTGCCCTGCCCAAGGGGAGAGGCTCCTCCTTCTCTTCCTCTCCCTCCTCCTCGTCTCCTCGTCTCCTCCTACCTCCTACCTCCTACCTCCTCCTCCTCCTCCTCCTCCTCCTCCTCCTCCTTCTCCTTCTCCTCCTCCTCCTCGCCCTTCTTCATTCTTTTTCCTTGCGCAATTTTTCCCCTGTCGCACCCCGAGGCCAGTTTTTATTGCGGGCCAGGCGTTTTGCTAGAGACTTTCTCCCCCTTTATGACCCTGAAGCCTAAACATTGGCAACAGTTTCGCAGATGGAGGGCGGGTGGTTTTCAAAATCTTGCTCTCGCCTTAGCGCGGCGCACATTCGTTTTGACGATTTTCAAAAGCTTCACGGATTCAGGGCGGGTCGTTTTCAAAATGTGGTTCTCGCTTTAGAGCGGCGCACATTCGTTTTAAATATTCACAAGAGTTCCACGGATTGAGGGCGGGTCGTTTTCAAAATGTGGTTCTCTATTTAGCGTGACGCACACTAATCTTAAACATTTGCAAGAGTTTCACGCATTGAGGGCGAGCCGCTTTCAAAATGTGGCTCTCGCCTCAGCGCGGCGCGAATTAATTTCAACCATGTGCAACAACTTCACGGATTGAGGGCTGGCCCGTTCTAAAATGTGGCTCTCGTCTTAGCGCGGCGCATATCAATTCTGAACATTCCAAGAGATTCACGGATTGAGGGCGGGTCGTTTTCAAAATGTGGCTCTCGCTTTAGCCCCGCGCACATTCGTTTGCACCATGTGCAAACGTTTGACGGATCCCCGTCGTCAACGTACCAGACATGGTGATGTCAAAGGATTTGGATTACGCGGGCGCAACAGTTACTTTGATTCGCTGTGTGGAAGTCCCAGGAATGGCGTTCTGGCACGGTTCAGGATCGTCAACACGCAACAGTCAGGTTGATCCGTGGCGCTGGAATCCCTAGACAATGTTTTGGCATGCTTCAGGATCCTCAAACGGTTGTCTTCCAACGAGGCAGTTTCCCCCATAGAAATGAACTGTTGTAGGGAGTTGTGGAGAGGGTGCTTGGAGGGAGGGTTTATTCCAACATCGTTGATGATTCTTGGGTTTACACAAATCCTCCTCCTCCTCCTCCTGCTCCTCCTCCTCCTCCTCCTGCAGCGCCCCTCCCAGCCCCCCGCCCGCCGGGGCGGGAGGGCCGGGGCAGAGGGGGCCGCACCGCTGGCGCGGGCCGTATGCCTTGAGGGAGGGAGGTGGGGATGGAGGAGGAGGAGGAGGAAGAGGAGGAGGAGGAGGAGGATGAAGAGGAAAAGCCCTCACACCTCCTACACCTACACCCTCCTCCTACATCCTCCTCCTACACCTTTTAAGGTAGGAGGAGGAGGAGGAGGAGGAGGAGGAGGAGGAGGAGGAGCTCCTACATCCTCCTCATCCTACCTTATACCTCCTACCTCCTCCCTCCTGCCTCTTTCTACCTACGACCACCTCCTCCTCCTCCTCCTCTTCCTCCTCCTCCTCGGCCTCCGCCTCCTACTTCCAGCCTCCTACCTCCTACCTCCAATCCTCCTCCTCCTCCTCGACCTTCTCCTCCTCCTCCGCCTTCTCCTCCTCGTCCTCCTCCTCCTCCTCTCTCTCTCTCTCCTGGGCCTTGTCTGGCCCGAGTTCGGGTCAGCAGAGGTTGGAAACCTTGGGAAGGCCTACTTCCACCTCTGCGAGCCAACGAGTTGGCTGCCCTTTGGTCCTGGGCCCTGGGGACCATCTGGGACAATACGTCTTCGGTGCCGCCGCGGCCGCCATGGCCCCACCTTCTGCCCGTCGCTCGACTCCTTCGGCCTGGGAGTGCAAAAGTTGTACGGCAAGGGGTGGGTCGAAATGGCAGAACAAAAGCGATCTGCTCTACTGTGGGAAGTGCAAATTGCACAAAGGTGTCTGCTACGGTGGGCCAACAAATCCTGGAACACCGCCGACCACTTGGTCGGGCTCCTCGAGCAGGACTACCCCATCTGAGGAAGTCCAGAAAGCAGCTCGCGGAACTACGGGCTCAAGTACATCGACTTCAGCAAGGTGCGGGTTGCACAGGCGGCAAGGGCCCCCAGGGGAAGGATGCTCCAGCCGCTCCCCCACCATGGGCAGGCACCTCCGAGGGTACCGTGCCCTCGGGGGGCACTGAGAAGAAGAAAGCTCGCATCAAGCAAATCACTGAGCTCCTCTCGGCGTTCCAGGGTTCGACGGTGGAGGCTGACCAGACCTACGCCAAGACCTTGTCCGCCGATGAGGACAAACTTGAGGTCGAGCTTTTTGCGGGCCGCCCCCTGGGGGACAGGGTCAACTTCTTCGGGGGGGAAGATCCGCACCGACGGCGCGAAGGCCAACAAGCTCTCCGAGGACCTGGGGGGCGTCGAGCGCCAGGTCGCGACCCTGGAGGCGAAGCGGGACACCCTCGAGCAGACGGCCTCAAATGTTGAGGCGGAGGTCGTGCGGCTGGAGGATGAGTTCGCCAAGATCGCCCCCGCGCTCGCACCTCCTGAGGCGAAGGGCCAGCGGACCCTCCATGATTTGCTACCTGCAGACGGGCTGTCGATCCAGCAGCTGAGGGCCAAGGCGGCTGGTGCGGGCCTCGACCAGACGGTCCTCCAGGAGCTGCAGGGCGTCTCGACGACGCTCGCGGGCGTCCTGGGTCGGCTCCGTGAGGCCGCTGGCCCTCCTCCTGCTGCAGAGGCGTCGGTTGCGGCGCCGCAGCCTGCAGCGGCCTCAGAGGACTCGGCTGGGGCCCAGGCGGGTGGCGCGGCCATCGACTATGATGACCTCGCGGCAGAGGAACTGCAGGCCGTGCTTGCGGGCATCGGCAACGCGCCCCCTCCAGAAGCGGACGACGTCGCCGCGCGCGCTGCCGTCGAGCGCCTCGAGGACTCCTTGGCCACCCTCCGCGGGAAGGCCAAGAAGACGAGGGCCGCCCATGCCCAAGACCTTGCCGCTTTTCCTCGTGCTGCTGACGATCTTCGTCCGCTTCGCGCAGGTCGAGGCGGCGCAGTCGGGCGCCGAGGAAGTTGCTGGGGGTCGATGGGCGGCCAGCCCGCCCGCGGCCAGGGCGCCTCTCACCGCGCGCCTCCTGTTGCTCAGCGCCGCGCTGGTTCGTGCTCAGCCCGAGGGGGGGCTGAGATCCTCGACCAGCATGCCGGCGCAGGGGCGCCGCCTTTGAAGGCACCCTGGCTACACAAAGATATGCCGCTGGATAGCCGGTCCACCCGCGGCCGCGGGCACCTTACACATACGTCTGGCATACAGCAGTTTTGTTCGGATGCATGCCTGGCCCGCGGGATGGCTGATGAGTTGGGTATTGATGCTGTGCCTGGCGCACCTCGTGCTGAGGTTCGGCGGCCACTATCTCCTCCGCCACCTGCTCGGCCTGCTGTCGTGCATGCTGATGGGCGGCGTGCAGGCTTGCAAGGGGGTCTCATGGACCTGGAGGCGGCTTCGTCGTCTGCACCTGGGCCTGCCCATGCCGAGCCGGCCATTCGCCCCGATGGAGGTCCAGCACCTCCGCTGGAGCAGAGGCGTTCTCGCGGCCCTCATCTCAGGTCGTCGCCACCGCGGGGCTCGCCCGAGGACGCCCCAGCACGAGCGGGGGCCGACGAGGGCGCGACGGCAGGCCAGTCGCGCCGCGCCACTCCTGAGTGCGCGATGGGCCCCCAGACGGACCACGTGCCGCCCTGCCAGACCAGGGACATCGTTACTGTGAACCCTGGCTCCCGTGGGCCTTTGGTCAACTACCTCACGCAGCTCGATGGCTACATCGTGCGTGGGCAGACTCGCGCGGTCGAAGATCGCCTCGGCGCCATGCGACGCCAGGCGCTGGATGCTGGTTGGCATGGCCTATGGGCCCCTGCCCTTCCTCCTGAGGGCACGTCCGCCTCTGCCAACACTTCGGGCACGTGCGTGTTGGTCCCGACTCACGCGGCGATCGCTGCCCCTCCAGACGGTGGCCGCATCGTCTATCCAGGACGCGCGGTTGTTGCGCATGTTCGGTGGGGCGTGCCAGGCGGGCTCATCGCCCTCAGCGCCTACCTGGGCCAGGGCGTCGCCGTCGCCGACGAGAACCTCAAGATCCTCTTGGAGGTGGCCCAGAGGGTTGCCGCGTGGAATACGCTCGGCATTGAGTGGAGTCTTGCTGGTGGCTGGAATGCCGATGTTTCGGACGTCAATGTTCGTGGTTGGGTGGAAGCGATTGCTGGGGTCTCTATGGTACCGCGGGCGCGCGCTTGTGTCACACCTACGGGGCACTCCACAATCGACTTCTCCACCATCTCGAGTAACCTTGCATCAAGGCTTCATGCTCGCCCAGATGCGCAGCTGAACTGTCGAGCGGTACCACCGCCGCACTACCCTGTGCGCATGACCCTGCAAGGGCACGACTGCCCGCTCTGGCGCTTGCTCCATGACGAGCCTCATCTTCTCCCTGCAGTGCCTGCCTCGGGCGGTGCCCACTTCCCCAATCAGCGGCGCAAGCTGTGCCCGTACTTCCGACAGGTGCGCGAGGGCACTACCGATAGAATGCAGGATGGGATGGGCAACCAGACTGGCCACCCACATGTGTATCATGCGGAGCAAGCGACGCCGCGTGATGGGGCCCATGCCGCGCCCTCCCTTACGGATCTTCATATTCTCTGGGACGTGGTAATGCAGGGAGTGGGCTGTGAGCTGGCTGGGCGGCGCGATGAGGTCGCCGCTGGCGCAACGCCATGCGCGGGCCGCCGCGGTCCACCGCGCTACCGATGGCGGCAGCTCCGTTGGCAGCCAGTCCGAAAACGGCGCACCTGGGATACCCGCGCCCAGGACTGGGCCACCATCAGACGTTGGGCTATCCACCTCCACGCTGAGCGAGACCGCCGACAGCGTTGCCTCGAGAGGTTTGCCGCGGCGGAGGCCAGTGGCATGATGCATCCTGCTCTTCGCGCCAAGCTGGAGCAGGTCAGCATCCAGGCTGCGGACCTTGCGTCCAGGATTTTGCACTGCGAGCGGGTTGCCGCTCACTTCGCCCCCTGCCAGCGCTAGTTGTTGTTTCCCCCCGCGTGGACCTGGCGGTTCCGACGACGAGCACTTCGGCGACATGGTGGATGCGATCGTCGGCCAGGCCGACGGCGCGGTCAGTGCAGCCCAGTCTCAGGTGCAGGCGGCCTGGCTCCAGCGGGCACGAGATGCCTTCCTGGGGGGCGCCCGCCAGGCGCGCGCTACCTCCAAGGCGGCCTAGGCGCGGGCGGTGTAGGATATCATCGAGCACCCTGGAGACGTGCAGCCTCACGAACTCGCCGACCAGGTCATGGATGTCTGGGGGCAGGTCTGGAGCACTCATGGCTCGAGAGGGCTCCACCAGCCGCTCGAGAGTGAGAACTGGGACCCTCTCCCCCCACTGGGAGCGGCGGAGCTGAGGGCGGCCATTCGCACCTTCTCCGCCCGCGCGGCCGTCGGACAAGGCCAGCGTGCACCCTGCCTGTTCGAGCGCTTGAGTGATGCTGCGCTAAGGCCGATTGGCGCCATGCTGGTGCTCTTCGAGGACCGTTTGGCTTGGCCAGACCAGCGGATCTCCAGCGAGCAAGTCAGGCTGCCCAAGGCAGGGGGCGGTCATCGGCTCATCGTCCTGGGCACGACTGTCATCCGCATCTGGGCGAAGGCCCGCCAGCCGCTTTCGGCGGCCTGGCGCGCCGCGCACCAGTGTGATGAGACGTGCGGGACCAGAGGGGCCAGACCTCCTCGGACTCCGCCATCTCACACAAGAGACCTATTAGGTGATCACACCGCCACGATTCTGCTCGACATAAGCAAGTGCTTTGAGATGGTGAAGCCGAGTGCCTTGATCACTGAGGCGCGGGAACTGGGCTACCCGATAAGGCTGCTGTGGATACTGCTGGAGCTATGCCGCCAGCCGCGTCGGATACGAGCCTACGGCAGCTGATCCAGGCCGCATGAGGCGCTCCAGGGTATATTGGCGGGGTGTACCCATGCCACCTACCTGCTCTACCTGATGATGTACCGCACTCTGCGGCGGACGGCGCCATCTCCCCGAGTTTGCGACCTCAAGCCATTGTGGACGATGTGGGGCTCCGGATGGTTAGCGCCACGGAGAAGGACTTGCTGGCGCGAGGGCAGGCAGCTGAAACTTTCGCTCGCTGGGCATTGGAGCTCGGGTTGGTGCTCCAAGCAGCCAAGTCGGCGACCGTCGTGGGGTCCAGGTACACACGACAGGCCCTTGACAAGCTACGTGCGGCTGGACGACAGCGTGCACCGACGCCCAGTGTGGCGGGCGCGGCCACTGGGCGCTTTCCCAGGAGTGGCCGACATGCGCAACCTCGGCCATGAGCTCACTGGCCCCCAGGTCCTGCGGACGGTGGAGAAGAAGTGCGTTAAGCAGCCTCGTACCCGCCGTCATCGATTCCACATGCTGCGTGGGGCAACGGGTAGGCAGACTGCCGCGCTCTGGCATGCAGGGGCCATGCTTGCAGTGGGTCATGGTGCGGGGGTCTCTGGCGTTCCCGATAGCACGCTCCGTGACTTTCGCCATTTAGCTGCTGAGCCTGTGCCTAATGGAGCCCATGGTAATCATTGCGCTGGGGTCACCAGCGACCTGATCACACACAGGTCTGACATCTACGACCCGATCTATGGTGCGACCATGGACCTCATCATGCGCTACGCAGGGTGGATTTAGGATGGACACACGTCGCCCAGTCGACTAAGAGTGGTTTGGGAATCGTTGACATCCTGCGGCGCGAGTGGCCCCCAGTGGAACAACGTGCGAGGCCCGCTCGGGGCGACTATCCTTTCACTCCGACGTAGTGGATGGGAGCTGACGGCCCCGCACGTCATACGGGATGATAGTGGTGCCCAGTATGATCTGATGCAGGTGCGCCCTGCTGATCTTCGCCCGCACTTACTGCAAGGTTCGCAACAGTGACATCATGAGCGCCTCCAACGGCACTGGTACACGCATGCGGGCAGGCAGATTTGGCACAGAGGACTGCGATCTGCTGTCCATAGAGTGCGTCATCCGCGACGCCTGGGGGCGCTGCAAGCACACTGGGCTGACAACCTCCCCATCCCAATACGGCGGGGCATGAAGCTGTCGAGGCCCGCGCGCCCATGCCAGGCCTGTGGAACGGCGCTGGAGTCCTGGGCTACTCGAGGACGAGGTCGAGGGCCAGGTGTCACCTCCTCCTGACGGAGCGGTTCCCAGTGAAGCGCCCGTTGAGTCTTGCAGCCGTCAATGCGACGAGGAGGAGGACCGACCACCGCGAGCCGAGGCGGCCCGTGAGATGAGACAAAGTATCTCACAGGCCTCGCGCCCCCCCCCCCCCTGGACTCCGAGCGGCAGGCCTCCGAGAGCCAGGCCGGCAAGAAGTTGCACGAGTCGCGGCCCACGATGGATGATGACTTCTTCCCTGCGGTCGGCGACGTCGTGGACGAGTGCGACCCAGGGCCTCCTGATGCTGCGGGGCCTCCAATCCCAGCGGCGACCAATGAGGATCCTGGCGTGGATATCGGGGCGCGGGGCCCGACGACTGATGGCCAGCCCATCAGCTAAAACGACGCGAAGATCGGGACAAAATCGGATCGGGATAACTCGAAATCTCTGAGAGTCGGCGGGTTTGGAGGATGTATTGGGCGCCGCGGCCGCTCCAGAGCGTTCCGGAACGCTCTGAGAGCGCTCCGGAACGCTCTGGAGCGATTTATCCCGATTCTAGCCTTGTTTTATCAGCGCCCAACGCAGGAAGAATGCCAGATTCCTGGAGATGCCGTGCCATCTACTCGAGCCTCGCGAGCAACTCAGGGGCTGGCACCCCCAACTTCGACCAGAGCTGCCTGGCTCCTAATCCTCCTCCTCCTCCTCCTCCTTCTCCTCCTCCTCCTCCTCCTCCTCCTCCTGCCCCTGGAGCGCCTGCTGGGCTACCGCGCCCCGATTCGATCGGCCAGGAGATCTACCAATGGGTTGGCGCAGGAGGGCAGTGGGGGCCTCTCTCTCCTACACCGATGGCTCAGGATATGAGCCCAGCCTTCCAGACGTTCGTCGGTGCGGACAGGCAGTGGTGCAGCTGGATCCGTTGAATTGGCTGCCAGCGCGTGCAATCTATGGGCCGCTGCTGTACATGGTCCAGACGGTCGGCAGGGCGGAGCGCTGTGCAGTCCAACTCGCCTCAGAGGTCCATCCGAACCACGTTGAGATCGTCGCGGACCTCAAGGGTTTGGTGGACGAAGGGACTCGATGGAGCGTTGATCTCAAGAGTGCCAGATCGAAGCATGCGCGGGTCCGGCGTGATATCTTCCGCGCGGCCAGGGAGCGATCTCCAGGAGACGCCCCTCGGTTTCGATGGACACCAGCACATCGCGAAGCCAGCGCGCTCCTTGACCCCAGCGCGGCCAAGCTCCAGGACTTCTTGGGTAATGCCTGGGCTGACTACTTCGCGAGGCTGGGCGCTGCATCATGCGGTGGTGAAGGCCATGGCAGAGTCGGTGAAAGCCGCCTTGAAGCAGCACAGGCTCGTGCTGCTGTTCATCGCACAGGCGTGCCTCCGCGTGGTCGCCCTCAAGCGGTACGACGGGAATGACGACCCTCTGAAGCCGAACAGCCACCACATGGCCTCCGTCGTCTTCGAACGGGCGGATGACCACGTCTTGTGGCGGTGCGACGAGAGTGGCCAGTATCGATGCCGACGGTGCAATGCGGCTGCCAGCACCCGATCCTCTTTGGCCACCTTGCGATCGGGAGCGCTCAGAAGGTGTCAGCTTACGGCAGTGATGAAGGCCATGGCGGACGCGTATTTCTCCCAAACCTCACATACTTGGAGGCCTGTGGTGGACTCCCGTGTGACCATTGCCCTCGAGAGAGCCTCACATGGATTTGCAGAGCAACATCCAGATGCCGCTCACCATGGACACGTCGCAGGGCCAGCAGAGCCACCTGCCCTGCCTTCCCAGGCCTCGCAGACGACGATTGATGGCCAGTCCGCCGACGCCCCGTCATCGACGCTGGAGAAGATGGCCTCAAGACGGCTCTCGAGAACATCGGGCACCAGGTGTTCAGAGTCGGCAACATATACTGCTGCGAGCGTTGCGCAGGCACATGTGATGCCGCCCGCACTGCTGGTGCTCGAAAGCTGCGCCGCCCATGTCTGGGCCCCGCCGTTCACCCGTCGACATTGCGCAACCAGCGCACCGCGAGTGACCGCGTCCGACGGGGACCCCCGCCCCGCCAACGAGGAGGGCAGGAAGAGGTGCAGGCGGCAGCCACATGAGTTTCTGTACGGTTTCTTCTACAATATTGCTGGAAGGGTCTCTTTTGCAATGCGATCGGTCCCCAGATGGACCGACGCATCAGTCTCAGCTTATACTTGGGACTACTTACTGGAAGTTATGTGCGGTTTGTTCAACAAGAACGCTGGGAGGTTCTCTTTGGAAACGCGATCGGTCCCCTGATGGATTGACGCATCAGTCTCACTTTTCTACTTGGGACTACGTCCAGGAGTGCGTCATCGGCAACCTCCTGCTCAAGCCCCTCCTGCTGGACCGCATCATCTGATGCGCGGCCCGCGCCTGTCGGCGCGGCCGCTTCCCCGCGCGCCGTGGGCCACGACCTCGGCGCGCTATTCGAAACTCGAAAATCCTCCTCTCTCTCCTCCTCCTCTCTCTCCTCCTCCTCCTTTCCCTCCTCCTCCTCCTCGTCCTCCTCCTCCTCCTCCTCCTCCTCCTCCTCCTCCCTCCTCCTCCTCCTCCCCCGACTCCTCCACCCCTCCCCCTCCTCCTCCCCCCCCTCCTCCTCCTCCTCCTCCTCCTCCTCCTCCGCATCCTCCTCCTCGTCTTCCTCCTCCTCCTCTTCCTCCTTTTCCTCCACTCCTCCCCCTCCCTCCTCCTCCTCCTCGTCCTCCTCCTCCTCCTCCTCCCTCCTCCTTCCCTCCCTCCCGCTACTCGTCCTCCTCTTCCTCTTCCTCCTCATACTCCTCCTCCTCCTCGTCCTCCCCCTTCTCCTCCTCCTCTTCTTCTTCCCTTCCCGTTGCTTATGATATTTCCTCCTTCCCTCCTCCGCCTCCTCCTCCTCTTGTTGTTCCCTTCCCTTTGCGTCTGATTGCTCCTCATAAGGGGAACGATTGCTCCTCACAGGGGAACAAACAATGACATAAACATACAAAGTCGAGGTTCGCGCGGGTTCCTTGGATCGGCGCTGGGGCCCCTTCCCTAACGCACGGAGCGCGCCAGGGGCGGCGCCAAAGGCGCCTCCAGGGGGGTCCCAGCGCCGATCTCAGGAGTCCGCGCGGATCTCCGAGTATTGCGTCTATGCCTTTGTTTCTCCCCCCAGCAGTGCAGGGAGGCCGAGGTCAAGGTCGAGGGCGGAGGCGAGGGGCGGGGGAGGAGGCTTCTAAAGCCCTTCTAAAGGAGTCCTTCTAAAGGAGTAAGTTCTAAAGGAGGTCTCGAGCCCTTCTAAAGGAGTAAGTTCTTCGTCCCGGACCCCTCTTGGACGGCCCCCAGCGGCCCGAAGGCGGCCCCCAGAGGCCGAGATGCCAACGGGGACGACGACGACGACGACGACGACGACGACGACGACGACGACGACGGGATTTACCAAAATCAGTCCGCGGGATGCCTGGGACGGGCGGCGGAGGCGAGGGGAAGGCCACGCATCGAGAGCTCGGGGCGGCGATCTTCCCTCCTGGCGTCGGTCGGACGTGTGCTCCTCTTCTCGGCGAGAACAGTTCAGAAGGAGGAGGAGGAGGAGGAGGAGCAAGAGGAGGAGGAGGAGGAGGAGGAGGAGGGGAGCAGGCAGCAGGGGCGGAGCACGGACCTCCTCCTCCTCCCCCTCCTCCTCCTCCTCCTCCGCGTTCTCCTCCTCCTCCTCCTCCTCCTCCTCCTCCTCCCTCCTCCTCCTCCTCCCCCCCTTCTCCTTCTTCTCCTCCATCTCCTCCTCCTCCTCCTCTTCCTCCTCCTCCTCCTCCTCCTCCACCTCCTCCTCCTCCTCCTCCTCCTCCTCGCTCGGCGAGACCACTCTGCGAATAAATAAACTTACGAAACCGAGCAGTGCACGGGGAATGGACGTCCGAGCGATGGCGAGCCCTCCAGGGGGGGGGGAGGCGCATAGTTCGCAGTCAAATCCTAGGCCTCCCCAGATGGGGTCGGAGGCAGCTGCGCCTGCACCGGGCCTCGGTAGCGTCAAAAAAAACGACCCGGGATGAAAATCCAGTCCCAGGGGAGAGGTCGAGAGGTCGAGGGCCCGTGTCTCGAAAAAGTCGAGACGCCAGATGTCTGCGGGCCCCAGACACGCTGGGGGCCCCGCAGAAATCGAGGCTCAAGGCATGACTCAAGGTTTTCGGGAGTTTGCGTCGCTTCTCGGCGGCTTGCCAGCCTCAGAGTGCCTTCCGGCAGCTGCGCCTTGCCGAAAGCGTTCCTGGGGTGCCCAGATCGTCCCGAACGGTCGCTTAACACCCGAGTTATGGTCCGAAAATTGGACGATGAGGAGGATCGTGGAGGGGGATGGGATCAGGATGGGATCAATGCATCGACCCCCGGCGGTCTTCCCAGAAAGGATTCGAGCAGACGGGGTCGGAGGATCGCGCCGCATCGCTGATGCATCGGCGATGCGGGTCAATGTGGAGCCCGATTTTCTCCACGCCAGTGTCGCCAATGCACCGCCGACGTCGCCGATGCATCGACGACGCGTCGGCGATTCGGCGCGATCCTCCGACGCCATGTGCTCGGACCCGATCAAGAAAGCCTCTACAAATCGCATGGGAAGGATGAGTCATTTTCCAGGGGGGCCTTTGCGTCCTTGCCTCCAGACCCATCCTCGCCTTTAGCCATGGGACGTGCGTGCTTTGAATTTCGGCTTCGATTTGGGCGTGGAAATGCCTTGCACCATTACCGCGCATCCCCGGGGGATGCCAGGACAACAGGGAGCGTAGACGGCAGCGACGAATGCTTGTGGAGGGGATGGACCAGAACACTGCAGACAAAAGGGGGAAAGGCAGCGAAGGCGCCAGCATGGCTTGTCTGAGAGTGAGCCGGGCCAGCAGAAAGGTGCAGACGGAGAGCGGAGCGGAGGCACACCGTCGGACCGAGGTACAGAATCGAGGTCGGCTCGGGGAGGGTGCCCCAGTGTGCTGCGTGCCTGTTGGATGTTCTTGTGCACCCTGGGGAGGGTGCCTGTTGGATGTTCCGTGTGTGTTGGACGGCGGAGGGCCTCGTGTTCTTCAAGGATGTTCTTCTGGCCCAGGTCCGACCGTGTGCGGCACAGGATCAGAGAATCTAGGGACTAAGAGGGCCTGTTCGGGGTTGCGCTCAAACAGCAGAGAGGGATAAAGGATGGGGGCACACTTGGTGCGCTTCCTGTCTGGCGTCGCCTCCACCTGACCGTAGTCGACGTCTGGGAGCCACGTGGTAAGGTAACGTGTTTCAATAGCGTCTGATCCATCCCCGAACCCCCTCCGCCCTCTTTAACGGGAACGCCTGAAATCCTTTCACAGGCAGGTGTTGGTGCTTACAGACTTCGTGGCACACACAAATACTCGCGGTGCTGGCAGGGCTCGGCATGCTGGTGTGCGCACGTGTGGCGCTCGCAGTTTACTGATTCTGACAGGGTCTATCGCCCTACCGTGCGCTCACAGGCAGGCATCACGTGATGCAAGTGTCAGGCAGTATGTGGCGCTGCCAGCCCCACACCGCTGCCGCCATTACCGTCCCCCCCCCGCCTTCCCCCCGGCTTAACGTGCGCTGCCCCCCCGCCCTTGGAATCAAAACCGTGCTTCGCAGCGACACGCCTCTTGCATCAAACAGTGACGCCCCTGCTGCGTCGTGCGAGTAGTGAGGCCTGCTCGCGCGATCAGTCCCAGTGCGAGGGCAGGCAGCACACAGCCCGCGGTGCGGCGGGCGCGCCAGGACAACAACATCCGCTACGTGGCCCTGGCGACCTTGCAGGTTGGCGCTTTCCCGCTCGCCTTCGAAGAGGAAGCAGGAGGACACGAGGAGGAGGGGGAGTGGGAGGAGGATCCTCCTCTTCCCTCCTCTCTCTTCCCTCTTCCCTTGGGAGTGGTAGGAGGCGCGGTTGGTGACGAGATGGTGTTCCCCCCCTCGGTCTCGCGACCAAGGTGGGGTTGAGCGTGCCGTCGCGTCTCTCTCGGGGGTGGCCGCTGAAGAGTGGGGACCTTCCTCCTCTTCCTCTTCTCCTCCTCCTCCTTCTCCTCCTTCATATCCTCATCCCCCTCCCCCTCCTCCTCCTCCTCCTCCTCCTCCTCCTCCTCCTCCTCCTCGTCCTCGTCCTCCTCCTCCTCCTCCTCGTCCTCCTCCTCGTCCTCCTCGTCCTCCTCCTCATCCTCCTTCTCATCCCCTGACTCCTCCACCCCTCCCCCTCCTCCTCCCCCCCTCCTCCTCCTCCTCCTCCGCATCCTCCTCCTCCGCCTCCTCATCCTCCTTCGCCTCCTCCTCCTCCTCCTCCTTCTCCTCCTCCTCCTCCTCTTCCTCCTCCGCCTCCTCCTCCTCCTTCTCCCTCCTCTCCTCCTCCTCCTCCTCCTCCTCCTCCTCCTCCTCCTCCTCCTCCTCCTCCTCCTCCTCCTCCTCCTCCTCCCCCCCCCGCCTCCGCCTTCTCCTCCTCCCGGAACGACTTCCCCCGCGAGAGCCTGGCCATGCCATTAGGTCCCCTGTCACTCCTCCCTGAGGAATGGGAGGGGGGCGCGGTCGGCGACGGAATAATCTGGGGGACAAGGAAGAGGAGGAGGGAGGATGAGGAGGAGGAGGAGGAAGAGGAGGAGAGGCGGCGGAAGGGGGAGGGGGAGTGGGAGTGGGAGCCAGATGGTGGGAGAGGAGGAACGGTGCAAACCCAAGACGCATAAACGATGTTGCAATAAACCCTCCCTCCAAGCTTCCTCCTCACAGGTCCCTCCAGGGACTGATTTTCACTGCAGGAAGTGCACCGTTGGAAGACGACCGTCTGAGAATCGCCAACCATGCCAAAACAGCACTCTGGGACTTTCACGGCGCGAATCAAGGTTACTGTTTCGTCCTGACGATCCTGAGCCGTGTCAGAACGTCGTTCCTGGGACTTCAACACCGCGAATCAGCGTGGCTGCGCTTGGACAGTCCCAAATCGTGATGAAGCACACATTTCGGGACGTCAGCGATAAGAATTTGCGAACTTGTTGCAAAAAAGTTTAAGACGAAGGTGCGCAGCAGTCAGGCGAGATCCACATGTCAGACAGAAGCCACCCTTCAGCCATGAAGCTCTTGCAGACTGGTTCGGCGAAGGTGCACGGGGCGAAAGCGAGAGCCACAGTCTGTCCACCCGCCGTCCATCGGTGAACATGGTGCGAATCGAAACGCCCGGCCCGCCCTGCCTACACGTCTTGGGTGCGACGGGGAGGAGTTACCTATAAGGAAAGGGATGGAGGAGGAGGAGGAGGAGGAGGAGGAGGAGGAGGAGGTTGACGACCAGTAAGAAGAATCAGACTCTGCCTCGCTCTACCGCCTCTAAGAGCGATGCCAAGCAAGCGCTCTCGCAGGAGGGAGGCCCCTCCTCTACCCCCTGCTCCCGCTGGGAGGGCGCGGGCGAGGGCGAGGGGCGGGGGCGAGGGCGAAGGCGAGGGCGGGGCGAGGGCGAGGGGCGAGGGCGAGGGCGAAGGCAAGGGCGGGGCGAGGCCGAGGGCAGGGCGAGGGCCTGGGAGAGGGGCGGGGCAAGGGCGAGGGCGAGGGGCGGCTATTTGCCTCCGCCCACGGCCTCTCTTCCCGCGGGCAGGCGCCAGCGGCGGGAGCCCTCCCCTAGAGGCCAAGTTCGGGTTCTTCCTGGCTCCCCCCTGGGCCACACGCCGCGCCTCCTCCTCCTCCTCCTCCTTCTCCTCCTCCTCCTCCTCCTCCTCCTCCTCCTCCTCATCCTCCTCCTCCTCCTCCCCCTCCTCCTCCTCCTCCTCCCCCCCCCTCCTCCTCCTCCTTCTCCTCCTCCACCTCCTCCTCCTCCTCCTCCTCCTCAAACTCCCCTGTGTACCTCCTCCCCCTCCAACACATCCTCCTGATCGTCATGTTCATAGTTGTTTCCCTTGTCTTCTTCCTCCTCCTCCTCCTCCTCCTCCTTCTCCGTCGGTTTGCCTTATAACTAGTTCCTCCCTGTCGCACCCCGAGGCTGGTCGGAAGGGCAGGCCGAGTTTTTCGCTTGAAACTCTATGTTTTATGACCCTCAAGCTGCAAATTTGCGACAGCTTCACGGAGGGCGGGTGATTTTCAATTTGTCATTATCGCTTGAGCGCCGCGTACATCCGTTTTTTTTCCAAATTTGCAAGAGTTTGACGGGTAGAGGGCGGGCCGTTTTCAAAACATGGTTTACCGCCGCAGTGCCGCGCACATTCTTTTTAAGACATGGCAGTGGTGTCACGAATGAAAGGCGGGTGGTTTTCAAAATGCGACGCTCGTCTTAGCATCGCGCACATGCGTTTTCAAGAGTTGACGTCAAGCTTCACGCTTTCCACTGACAATGTCACAGAAACGGTTGTTTGGCACGATGTAGGACTGTCCGGGCGCAACAATTACGTTGATTCGCCGTGTTGAAGTCCCAGGAGTGGTTTCTGGCTCGATGCAGGATCGTCAAGACACACAGTAACGATGCTTCGCGGCATTGAAGTCCCAGGAGCGGCGTTCTGACACGATTCACGGTTTCCATAGGGTTGTCTTCCAACGGGGCATTGTCTTTAGTGAGAATGAACCCTTGTAGTGGCTTATTACAGTGGAATTTGGACGGAGGGTGTAATACAACATCGTTGGTGAGTCTTGGGTTCGCACTGGTCCTCCATCCTTCTTCCTGATAGTGCCCCCTCTGTCGCACCCCGAGGCCAGTCGGCAAAGTGGACCGGACGTTTCGTTTGCAATTTCCTCAGTATGTGATGGTCTTGAAATCACAAGTTGTTACAGCCTCGCAGATGGAGGGCGAGTGGTTCCCGAAAATGCAGTTCTCGCTTTACCGCCGCGCACTTTCGTTTGTAACATCTGCAAGAGCTTCACTGATGGAGGACGGCTGGTTTGCAAAATGTGGCTCTCGCCGTCGCGCCGCGCAGTTTCGTTTAATAAATTTGCAAGAGCTTCACGGATGAAGGGTGGGTCGATTTCAAAACATGGTTCTTGCCTTAGCACCGCGCACATTCGTTTCAAGCATCTGGAAGGCCATCAAAATTGGAGGGTTGGTGGTTTGCAAAATGTAGTTCTCGCCGCAGTGCCGCGCACATTCGTTTAACAAGTGTTCAAGAGGTTCACGGGTGGAGGGCCAGGGGCGGGGGGGGGTTCAAGACGTCGTTCTTGCCGTTGCGCCGCGCACGTTCGTTTAAAAGAACGCCCGTGAGTTTCACGGGTGGAGGGCGGGTGGTTTTCGAAATGTGGTTCCCGTGGTAGCACCGCGTAGATTCGTTTTGAAAAGTTTGATGACCTTGGCGAATGGAGGACAACTCCTTTTCAAGATGTGGTTCTCGCCGCAGTGCCGCGCACATTATTTCTAACAGTTCGCAGCAAGTTCCAGGATTCTCATGGTGCACGTTCCAGAAATAGTTTTGTGGTACGATGTAGGCGTTTCGGGACGCGCCAGCTATAATGATTCGCGGTGTTGATGTCCCAGGAATCGTATTTTGGTACTGCTCAGGCCTGTCAAGACGCAATAGTCTTTGTTGATTCGCGGCATTGGGTTCCCGGGAAAGTGTTTTGGCACGGTTCAAGATTGTCAGACGGTTGTCGCCCAACGGGGCTTCCAACATCGTTGATGACTCGTGGGTTTTCATTGGTCCTCCTCCTCTTCCTCCTCGTCCTCCTCCTCCCCCACTCCTAGCTGGCCTTTTGTAGATGTCGAGCACACCTCAGCCGGACTGAACCGTGCCTACTTCCGGCTTCGTTGGAGGGCCAGAGGGGGGGGACGGGGGTGATACAATAACCATGTAGATCCTGCCTTTGAAACGTGTACGAATACAGGGTGCGGTGTTTCACCTGCGAGCAATGCGAGCAGCGTGCTACAACCCACTGGCTGCAAATACCAACGGCCGGATTGCGGACATCAGTTCGGAATCACGGGAAAAGGGACAATATCTTCTTTGTTGGCATGCACAAGCGAATTGGTTTTGAGCCGCATTGTAATTCACCGCCGTTGACCAATCATTTGGGCACGCTGACTGGGGGGAAGCAAGGAGATGGACCAGCAAAGTTTGCAGGACGACGATTCTGCTGCGAAAAGAGAGGATCAACGAACGTGACGTGCGTAGGATCTATGTCCCCCCAGCTGAATTCCAGGGAAGGGTCTGTGGTTTGCGCATTGCGACTAAAGGATACGACACCTCAGCGCCTGCAGCATATCTACCACCCACACGCTATAAACATCACGGAATCGTCACTAAGAAAGTGACCAACTGGCTTGAACAGTTGCGTGATGTATTGGGCGCGCGCGCCACCATAGTGATCGGAGGCGACCTGAATACACAATTGGCATGCACAGAGGGTCGGAGGGGAAGGTGACCCACACAGTGAGCACAGCAGGGTGGAAATAATTCGCAATGGAATTGACAACGAAAACGGCACTGCAGTGATACATTTCTGCGAAGGGAGCGACATGAGCATCGCAACTACGTACCACGACTGCGGCTACCTATTACTCGGCGAAAGAAGTTTGTACACAACGCACTTCATCCTGATCCCGCGAAGGGCCCTTCCGCTCGTTCAGAAGTGCACAGCGTTGAGGAGTATCGCGAAGAGGTTCCGACCGATTAAGAATCAAGGCCATCGAGATGAACACCCGGCAGACATAATCCTAGCGACGTCGTCGGTTTCCCGGCCGTCAGCGCGCTTGCAGGAGCTATTTGGACAATTGCGATTAGACCGCAACGAGCTGATGAATTGCCTGCGCAGGGGGGGCGGGAGGACCAAGTTGTTTGAGGAGATGGAGCAGAGCATGGAGGAGCTGGGGGCGACGGCAAAATGGGGGGAGGCAGTGACGGCAGCGACGTCAGATCAGATGTGGAGACTATGGCAGACGAAGGTAGCAGTCAGAAGGCCAAATCGGATGCCACTCCAGAGGAGATATGTTTGAAACAGCGGCGGATGGAGTTCCTTGCAGAATGGCTACACATGCGAGAGAGCCCGGCGAATGCGGATTCGGACGATGCCTTAGCTGCACCACAACCTAAGTTTGACCTTGCAACGGCAGATTCGAAGAAATTCCGAGAAGGAGGGGGAAGAAGCCGAGGGGGGGCGATCGTAGCGGCCACCCGGGAGGCCCGTGGGAAAACAACGACCGCGATGAAATGCACAGATGGCGCATCGCGCACAAACGAAACGGCCGAGGCCCTAAGAAGAAGTATAGTCGCGCCCGCAAGACCTATTGGGACAAGGAGGAATGGCCCCGGGAGCCAGGCAGGCATCCGCGCGACGGAGGGCCAGCAGCAACCCTTTTCAACCTGGGCCAGCAACGGGCAGACATGGAGAAATTAGCCAGGGACCGAGCACCCTTGCCAGAGGGCTGGGACCTGAAAAGTCGCGCGCAGAGGGACAGGCGTGCCATGCCAAGGTATTGCAAGAAAGAGAAGAAAAGGGCATGGCCAGAGTGGGTGGCCCCTGCGGAGCTGGCACGGTTGATGTTGGACACAATCGTGCATCTGCGTGACCCAGAGGAACAGAGTAGAAATATAGAAGGGGCAAGCAAATCAGGAGCGCAGAACAAAGAGAGAGAGAGAGAGAGAGAGAGAGAGAGAGAGGGCGGGGAGGAGCTTGCCACGCGCGCGAGCATCCCCAAGCATGACCCCTAGCATGAGAAGGAACGGGCATTGCTGCCGAAGATGAGGTGGATTGCAGGAGAACGGTTAGGCAAGAGGCAAGGGCAGGGCGGAGGCCAGGAATTTGCAGCGCGTTACGTTGCGCCGCATTGGGCGGGGCGCGCGCGGGACGCAGGACAGGGGGTCGGTCAGCTACGCGACGGAATTGGCGAATGCCACTTCCGACGGCTATCCCAGGACGTCCACAGCAAATTGAGCATGGAATGCGCCGGCGGCAGACTGGACGCAGAGACCGTGGAGGGATCGCAGATGGGGCTCACAATTTGCCCGCGGCAGTTCAGTGACGCGCGCGACGTCCACCTTGACCAGTGGCTCGCGAGCGAGACAGCATTCCACCGCGAACAAGCCATCCACGAAACGGTGAACCCCGTCCTGGATGAGCCAGCCGACCTCGCCATGAGTTCATGCATGGACGACGTTGCGCGCGCGCTCCACTCCCGCAGCGCTGATCAGCACCTACAGCGGCGGCGTTTAACAATGCAGCAACCGCCAGGCCCGCGGCGAGACTAGCAGAAGGAAGACGGCGCCTGAACCCAACCAAGACCAACCATCCACCTTGCCTTCGAGGCGAAGGGGGTCGCGCCACTACGAGGCAACTGCGCGGAAGAAGCGTAGCCATCGGAGAGACCTTGCGGGAGATGCGAGCACCGGGCCCCCGCGCGCGCGCGCGGACCAGGGATGCGCGGGAGAAATTCAGGGGCGTCGCACAGCTCGGCGCATTGCCTGGCGCCGGCGCGGCACATTCTGGAAGAGTGGAACGCCAGGCAAAATCAGGGAGATGGTGATTGCGGCGGTCATGGCCGGCGCTTCCTCGAGCGGACTGACGGCATTTGTCTTGCCCATGCGGCTCAATGACTCGCTGGGTGCGAAATTAGGAATGTACTTTCGCGAGCCAGCCGCAGGCGCAATGCGCTAGACATTAGAGAATGGAAAGATAATGGAAAGACGAGATGCCACACGACGAAGGAGGTCTTCGCCATCCGGGTGATAGAAGGTGCGCCGTGACTCTGCGAGCGCGGAGATTGAAGTGGCATCGGCCATTGGCGCTGCGTCCTCAAGAGCGCAGCGGTGTCTACCTGGGCGAGGCCGCGGGGAAAAAACGATGCAGGGGCGGATGTGTCCGGGGGGGAAGCGCATCTTGGGCCCGCCATGCGCTGGCAGAGTTTCGAGCGCTCGGCCAGGTTCGCGACGTTCCGCGCGCGGTTTGACCAGGAGAATGTCGACGTTGCAATCTTTCAACCAGGGGCGGAAAAATGGAAACAGCGGGCCGCCGCAGATGCATCGATTTTGCGAGCGGCAGCAGCAGGGCGGGGGCAGCAGGAGAAGGAGACGCACGGCAGCCAGGGGGGGGGCGGAGGCAAACAAGCCCTACTGGTGCGACTGGGAGGAGCAGGGGGAGGGCGGGCCAAGCACGCGTTGCGCGATGAGGTTTGCAACGATCCAGGCCTGAAGGCCCGCGGGAGAGAAGCCCGACAATGCGCCCCGTCGGTTGCCCGTCAGGCAGCGGCAAATCAGCGCCCCCAGTGCCCCTGAGGAGAACTGCAGCTGACCGCGCCGCGAGAGCCCGCGACGGCCGCGGCACCTGCCATCGCAACCACAGCATGCGGGCATCCCCTGCTGCAGGGGTAGATTCCACAGGGCGCCCGATGTGCGATTTGGGGGGCCCGAACCCCCGGAGACATGCAGATGCGCGCGCTGGCGACGCGCGGGCCCCGCGGGCGCGCGCGACTCACGGCGCGATGGAGTTGCCGGCGCCAGCGCGGGGGCCCGCGCGATGGCTCGAGGATGGCGACCGGTCAAAATAGGAGAAGAAAGGCAAGGGCTGCGCGAAGGGGGCCGCCCCAGCAGGCGCGGAAGCCTCGGGCCCTGGGGGCCAACCGCCAGGAGGAGGAGGCCGACGCCCACCAGCAGGCGGAGGGGGCGACAAATGCCCGACGGCGCTCCAGAGCTAGCAGAGGCCGATCGCGAAGACAGCCCAGGCAATGCTCGAAGCCTTGCACTCCACCACGGACGCCTGGCTCATTCCAGCAATCGCGCACTCGCCCCTGGCGGCGCGAGAGGCAGTCGCGCTGCGCGGGCAGGAGGTGCGCGGCGCAGGGGGGCGCGAGCTCGGGCCCCCGCGCGCGCGTAGCGGCGGCGCTGGTCGAGAGCGCGCGCAACGGGCCGACGGAGACCGCGGCGCAGGAAGGGCCAGAGAAGAACATCGCGTGGGCGCCGAGCATCATTAGGGAGCGGCACCAGATCGCGAACAGTCAGCACGGGCAGGCGGCAGCAAGGGGGCCGCCCTCTGCAAGACCAGCGAGGCGCGCAGCAAGAGCAAGAGGGGGGGGGCGTCGACGACGAAGCAGCCAACGCGCAGGGATAGGCAAGATCACGCTGGCCTTCAACCACTCGCCCAAGTCGCTAGAGGACAAGCAGGTCCGCTAGACAGAACTCGAGAGGTTTCACCAGTTCAACCCCCTGCACTTCAGGCAGGCGGAGGAGGAGCGAGGGCGACGGAGGAGCGAGGGCGCCGCGCCACGGCCCGAAGACGGAGCCCGAACGCACGGCGGAGAGGCAGCTGCAGCGCACCTAGAAGAAGCATGAGCAGTCACCGCCACCGGGGGGCGCGACGGCCGACCGCGAGCCCTCGCGGGCACCGCGGCCCCTGCTTCTTCGGGAACGCAGGGCGAGGGGGCGCGCTCTGGAATTGACTGCTCGGGCCAACCGTGGCCGACGAGCAGCCGGGCGCAAGCGCTCGGCCCATCGCGGGCCCTGCACGTAGCAGCGCAGGGCAGGAGCTCGAGCCAAGCCTGGATGGGCTTGCGCGACAGCACAAAACAGCCAGAGGAATCAGCCATGACCCCGGGACGCCCATGAGGCGCAGAGAACTTGCGGGGCACAGTGAAACAGGGAAGCAGTTGCACCAACAAGCATTGCAATCACGCGCTGAGCGCAGAGCTAGTCAACGCTACTCACTAGCGGGAAGCGGGGGGGGTCACAATGAAACTGCTGCGACGCGGAAATTTCGGTTTCACCTAGAGAGGGAATGTGCGCGCAGGCCCCAGCGGACCCTACGAACAGGAGGACAGGGTACATGATAAGTACGCACGCTTGCTTAGGACGTACACAAAAGGATCATAGGACGACTCAGAGTTGCAGTCGCCGACGACAGCGAGCGCAGCGCTGCGCGCGGGTTATTGGCTCGAGTACAGCGAAGAGACGCGACGCCGCGCGACCCACGCAGCAGCGGAGAAGCGTTGGACACGACAGGTGCACGAGGAATTCAAATGAGGAGCGCGACGCGAACAGCAGGTAGCGGCACCGCCGAGAGGAAGAGCTGCCAACTCAGCACTCGCACCACCGCCGCCCAGACATGCATAACCATGGGCCTTCCTACGAGCAGCTCGACAAAGCCGACAGCTGAGCGAGCGCGGCATCGACGGGGAGACGCTGCGGGTGCACGGGGTGCTAGACAGCCCACCGCCACCGCGACCCTGCACGGGGGAAGGCACGTGGGAGGACAGACAGTATGCAGAGATGCAGGCCAACAACACTGGCATGATCACGGACACGCTGACGGGCCCCATCAGGATGTCGGCGCAGTTCTTTGCAGCTCCGGCGCCAGAAACACAGGGGCCTCCTTGACGCGATGGGCGAACAATTCGCGATGTGCACGATTGCCAGCCAGACGAGCGAGCTGAGAGACAACCGCGCGGCCAGGATCTATTTGATAGGCGACTCGGGCGATCGAGCGGGCGGGAGAAATGGAGAGGTTACTGCTCAAGCGCACTGGGGGGCGATGCCATCGAAAGACCCGGGGCGCGGGCCTTGGGGGACTTCGCCAAGTCAGAGAACCAGCTGACCTCTGGGGAGCCCAAAGGACCCCCGCCGCCCGGACCTCCCGAGCCCCATGAGAAAGCCCCGCCTTCTCGCCGACTCCAGCGCCACCGCCCCCGACAAACGAAAGCCGATTCCAGAGCCAACGGAATGCAGAATCCAGAACCGCCGCAAATCCAGAGCCGACTCCAGGAAACCGAAAACCCACCCGAGGGAGAGAGCGACAGGGATCCTAGGACCGAAGGACGGCATGCAATCGAACAACAAGGTCGAAGGCACCGACCCTGACGGCAGATGTACCCATGTAGGCTCAAGCTGGACAACATTGGCTACGCGAGCCCGACACCGACTACAGAGCTGGCGCAGCCCGAAATGGCCGCGATAGCGCGCGACGGGCAGCAGCAGCAGGACGCGATTGGGGAGGCGAACTACGGCCAAGATTAGACGGTGATCAACATGGCGAAGACGGAGCAGGATATCCTGAATGCCTACCTCAGAGCGAAGGAGGCAAACAGCTACGCGATCGCAAACATGAAGAGGTTGGCAGCGTGCACGGCGAGGACGCAGAGCATGCCGACCAGCGAGGACCGAAGACCGCGAGATGCGCGTGCTCTGCGAGGATGGGAAGCTCTACGTCGGCGAGCAGATGGAGCTATTGGAAGAGGTCAACACCAAGCTTGGAGAGGCGCCGGGCTTGATGGGGCACGCTTCGTCTTTCGTCATAGGGCCGTTCCCGGACCGGAACTGCGGCGAGCTGCAGCACGGCGAGCTGAACTGCGCAGACGAGAAAAGCAAGAAGCAAAGAGGGGGTGCTCGCCTATGGGCGGGGAGGTCCCCCACAGTGGCAGGCCTTGGGCGGGATCCCCGAGACCCGAAGACACCGGTGCCGCGCGGATGGGAGGTGCGCGATGGCATGGGGGAGGCGCGGACCATGTTCGCTGAGAAAGCTATGCGCGAGCACGGATTGGAGGCCCGGGAAACTTGGGGCGATTGCAAGCCAGAGACGCGGGCGCCTTTCGGCTGGCAGAATCGAGACGAGTCGAAGTGGATCGACTACGCCAAGGAGCATGAGAATTCCATGAAGAAGATGATTCGCAAACAGACGGAGTTCGAGCGCACCACTAAGAGGCGGAGACGGGAGCCAACGATGATATGAGCGAGCAGATGCTACGCATCATTGCGGGAGCCGAGTGAACAAAAGGCTTGGCCAAGGCCCGAGCGGGAGGCATTGCAGAGCGCCCCCTTTTTCTTCTTACGACCGTGCGCGGGGCACGGAGGGAAATTCGAGATCCCGCTCCACGACAGCAACCGCCGACTTGCCACGACAGCCACTGCATCATTACCTATCAGGACAGCGAATAGGAATTTACAGAATGGTGCCATGAATTTGCATGGCGTAATTGTGTCCCGACTAACACAGGGCCTTCGTGGGGGAACCCCGAGAGACAGTTACGGAACACCAGGGGGCATTGCAAATAATGCATAAAGACGACCATAAGCCTCAGGAAGCGAATTGATATCGTAAGTATTTTCTGATTCAGGAGACATCCTAAGCTCCCCGAATTCGGCGTGCCCCCCTTTTCTTGTCGTCGTCCTCCTCCTCCACCCTCCCGTCCGAATGAGCAGTGAAGCCTCGGGTGAAGAGGGCGTTCACCAAGGCCGCCCCGCGCCCGCCGCCGCTTTCTCTCTCTCTTCCTCTCGTCGTTTTCGTCGACGTCGTCCGCGCCGTCGTCCTCCCCCGAGCCTCGGACGCGTCGCTGCCTGTCCGCAGGTTCCGCGCCGCCTTGTGCTAGACAGAGAATGCCCCTGCTAGCAGAAGATCGCCTTGGTTCTCTAGGTCATCTAGGTCCTCCTGAGCAGGTCCTCTGACGAGGCCTGCGATCTCATGGCCACGGAGGAACCTAGATGCTCTACAGGCCTAGCGTTACCGCTTTGCCTGTTCGGAGTCGTTCCCAGCCGTCTTTATGTTTTGCCTTTTGTCCTCCTGTCCTCCTCATCCTCCTACTCCTCTTCTTCCTCCTCCTTCTACTCCCTCCCCCTTTTCCTCCTCCCCTGCCCGGGCAGGGCAAGGGGGGCAAGGGGCGCCGGGGGGGGGTGAGAGGGGGCAAGGGAGATGCGTTGGGGATGCAAGGGGGGGTGGCCAGGGGAGGAGGAAAGGGCGACACGGGGCGGGGATGGGGGGCACAGGGCAGCGGCAGGGCAGGGCGGAACGGGCACGCGAAGAGGAGGAGGCAGGGGAGTGGGCAGCGCCGGGGGACGGCGCAGGGCGGTCCCGCGCTGGCCCGCAGAGCGCGCCGGGGGTGCAAACGACGGCCTCCAGCGCGTCGTTGGCGTGGACCTGAAGGCGTTTCGCCCCCCCCCCCCCTCGCGCCTGCTGGTTGGGTGGTGCGAAACTTCCAACTCTGTTGTGCTATATCTCAATGGGTGTCTCGTTATCTCTTTCATCTTCTCTCTCTCTCTCGCATGTGCCGTTTGGATGGTGAGATTTGTCATCGGCATGTATGTGTATACTTGTACATGCATACATACATACATGCATACATGCATGCATGAATGCATACACACATACAAGCATGCGTGTATTCATCCATACGTACCTACGTACGTACGTACGTACATATGTACATTCAAACACGCATGCATGTACACATACATGTACAGACACATGCATACAGACGTACATTCATACATACCTACATGCATACATACATATATACATACATACATATATGCATGCATCCATACATACATACATACATACATACATACGTACATACGTGCATACATGCATGCATGCATACATACATACATGTATACATACACACATACATATACACACATATATACATACATGCATGCATGCATGCATACATACATTCGTACGTACGTACATACATACATACATACATGCATACCTATATACATACATGTACACGTGCGTACGTATATACACACCTGCAGTCATACATACATACACACATGCGAGTGCATACACAAACACATCTATCAACACAGACACGTACACATACACCTACACAAACATGTAAATGTACATATGCACGTACGTATATATGCCATATACATATACATGTACGGATGCACGGACATATACGTATGCATATACATCTATATACACATATACATAAACATGTACGTGTACGCATACAAATGCATAAACATATTCATTCATGTATACAAACAGATACATGCATATACGTATATACATATGCATATACCCATACGCCTCGTATATCAAGGAAGGGAAAACGTCCCGATCCCCATACTTGGCGTTTAATAGAAAGCACTGGGCGTTTAATGAACAGCCCCGTCCTGTTGGATTGGTTCCTTGGGCGCGTTTGCTAAAATACCTCGCTTGTTGGGGCGTGTGTTATGAGGGCCGGTCTTCCGTTCTCTGTTGTATGTGTATGTTTCGATATGTATGTATGCGCAGATATCACTAACGTTCTAAATCCCGGTATACGTTCATGACCCCTCGCGCGACAAGTCTATGTTCCACCGGGTGGGTGGTCATGTACCGTCATGTGAGTTACACTGGTGAGCCCGTGATGAATGACACCGGGGGCCCAGTTGGATACCGTCATGACAGCCACAGGAACGCATGCGCATCTCACGTCCTGGGGGTACGGGCGCCAAGGCCCCCAAGGGTGCTCGCGGTTCGGTCGGTTCGGTTGCGTCGCAGTCAGTTGCGTTCGGTCGATTCGGTTCGGTCGTTTATCGTGTCGTTGCCGCGTCGCTGCGCCCTTCGAGGTTGCTCTCGGCCTGTCCATTTCGGTCGGTGTTGCTGTCGCTCTCGCTTCGGTCGGTTTTCGGGTTTTGCTGTCGCCGTCCACGGCCAAGGCCCCCCCCGAGCCGGGGACATGACGCATGGGAGGAGGAGGACGACGACGACGACAACGACGAGGAGAAGGAGGAGGGGGAGGAGAGAGAGGAGGAGGAGGCGGAGGAGGCGGAGGAGGCGAAGGAGGCGGAGGAGGAGGAAGAGGAGGAGGAGGAGGAGGAGGAGAGGAGGAGGAGGGAGGAGGAGGAGGCGGAGGAGGCGGAGGAGGAGGGAGGAGGAGGATGGAGGAGAGGAGGAGGAGGAGAGGAGGAGGAGGAGGAGGAGGGGGAGGAGGAGGAGGAGGAGGGGGGAGGGGGGGGAGGGGAGGAGCTCTCCTGGGCTCCCCGGGCGCCGCCCGGGGCGGCACGGCGCCACAGCGCGCAGCCGCGAGCCCCTCGCGCACTCCCAGGGGGCCGCGAGACGGCCGAGCACGCTCCGGATGCGTCTCACGAAGGGGCCCGAAGAGGACCTCATCCTCCTCCTCCTCCTCCTCCACCACCTCCTCCTCCTCCTTCTTCTCTTTCTCCTCCTCCTCCTCCTCCTCCTTCCTCCCTCCTCCTCCTCCTCCTCCTCCTCCTCCTCCTCCCCCTCCTCCTCCCTCCTCCTCCTCCTCCTCTCCTCCTCCTCCTCCTCCTCCTCCTCCTCCTCCTCCTCCTCCTCCTCCTCCTCCTCCTCCTCCTCCTCCTCCTCCTCCTCCTCTCCTCCTTCTCCTCCTCCTCCTCCTTCTCCTCCTTCTCCTGCTCCGGATGCGTCTCAAGAAGGGGTCCAAAGAGGACCTCCAAGAAGTAATCTTAATTCGCGCAGAACAAATTGTAGGAGAACGTGGACAGCGCTTTCCCACGATCGGGCTGGCAACGAGCCCCCCCCACCTACACTACCGAAACCCACACCGCCGTTGCCTCAATCGCCGCTACCTGCATCGCCTCGATCTTATGCCTCGGCCCGACCGTAATCTTAAGTCGGGGCTGTCCCCCTACAGGGGGATTTTGGGCGAAAGATAAGAAGTACTCAGAAAAGACCCCCCAAATGCTCCAAAATAGTCCAGAAAGCGTCCCCGGACCATTTTTTCCCCATTTTTGAATATTCCCGTTATTCCCCTTGTAGAGGGACAGGCCAGACTTAACAGTAAGCGTTCTCGCATCTTCCGGCCTTCGGTGGCCCAAGACCGCCCTGGAGGCCGCCCAGATCGCCCCGCGACGGCTCAAGAGGGGAAGACGGACTCCCGAGGGCCGCAAGACGGCCCAGGCGGCCCCCAAGACGGCCCAAGACGGCACAAACAGGACGTCCGGTGCGCTCCACTAGGCCTCCTGATTTGGCATCGCTCGAACGTTTTCATGTTTTCTCGGCGAGGACCATCGAGGAGCATCCTGGAGCGAAACAAAACGCACGAAACCGAAAAATGCACGGGGAATGGACGTCCGGGCGATGGCAAGGTGGGGGGGGGTGTTTTTGGGAGCAGGGCTCACAACATGATGCGGAGACCCCCCCGAACGCCTCGAAGAAGCCCAAGCCGCCCCCAAGAAGCGCCCAAGAAGCGCCCGAAGAGGATCTGACAAGGCTCCCAGACAGCTCCCCAAGCACAAGAGTTAAGTCTGGCCTGTCCCTCTACAGGGTGAATATCCAAAAATAGTTAAAAATGGTCAGGGGACGATTTTTTGACTATTTTGAAGTTCAGGGGGAGTATTTTTGGAGTATTTTCATTTTTCGCCCAAAATCCCCCTGTAGGGGGACAGCCCCGACTTAAGATTACGGTCGGGCCGAGGCATAAGATCGAGGCGATGCAGGTAGCGGCGATTGAGGCAATGGCGGTGTGGGTTTCGGTAGTGTAGGTGGGGGGATTTGTGGCCAGCCCGATCGGGGGAAAGCGCTGTCCACGTTCTCCTACAGTTTGTTCTGCGCGACTTCGGCGTCGCAAGAGCCAGATTCACAACATCGCTGTTACGGTCGGACCGAGGAATAAGATCGACGTCGGTTCGAGGAGGGTACCCGAATGTTCTGCGTGTCTGTTGGATGTTCTTGTGCATCCTGGGGAAGGGTGCCCTCGAATGCTCTTCGGTTTGGCTAGCGAAGGGTCTCGTGTTCTTGAAGGATGCCATTTTGTCCTAGGTCCGGCCGTATTTGGGGGCTATCTTCCCCCAAGATTCCCCCAGACGTTTGCAAGGAGCCCCAGGAGGCCCCAAAAGAGCACCAAAAAGCTACCCGAAGCGCCCGAAGGGGCTTCGAAGAGGCTCCCACAAAAAATCCCAAGAGGCGCGAGTCAAAGTGTTTGTCACTATGCGCGTAAAGGATTTTAGCGTGCTCGACTGGTTCTGGCCTGCGCCGGCCAAAAACGACCCAGGGGCCTCCCAGATCACCCCATGACCGCCCCAAGAGGGCCCGAAGACGGCCCAGGAGGTGCGCAAGACGGCCCAGGAAGCCCTTTTATATTCTGGCGATTCACAGGGGCGCGGTGCGCAGCCTTGCTCGCGACTCCGCCCCACGTATGGGGCTAGGGAGGTCACACTACAGTGGAGGCACATGCCCATAAACACCCTGCTTGCCTCCAGGGTGCCCTGGGTTTCTTGGGTTTCGATGGTTTTACGATGGAAAGCGTGACGCTCCCACACCAAAAATCTATGGACGTCTAGGGGTCTCAGCGTTGGGTTTCTTGTGGAAGGTTTCTTGTGGTCGGGCCCCCACTGCAACGTTCTTCGCGTTTTGTCTGCCCTCTTCCCACTCTTGCATGCTGGCCAATTCGCTTTTCGATGCCTCCGTCTAGCTCTATCGCTTGTGCAGTCAATTCTGCCTCGCCGCCGACGGAAAATGGTTCGTGTTCTGGATGTTCGCACACGGTTCAGCCGAAAGTGAGCGGCCTCCGTGCAATCCTCGACGCTTGCGTCGACGAGGGCCAGAGTCTGTGGCAAGTTTGTTCTGCGCGACTTAAGCTTACTTCTTGGAGGTCCTCTTCGGGCCCCTTCGTGAGACACATCCGGAGCAGGAGAAGGAGGAGGAGGAGAAGGAGAAGGAGGAGAAGGAGGAGGAGGAGGAGAAGGAGGAAAAGGAGGAGGAGGAGGTCTCAGGTCCCTGTCGGGTCGTCTTGGGCACCTCCTGGAGGCCCCCTCGGGCGCTTTTTTGGGCCAAGTTGTGGCGATCTTGGACTGCCCTCGGGCCGTCGTGGGGGCTCGGAAGGCAGAAAGGGCGAGAGAGCGATCCTCCTCCTCCTCCTCCTCCTCCTCCTCTTCTCCTCCTCCTCCTCCTCCTCCTCCTCCTCCTCCTCCTCCTCCTCCTCCTCCTCCTCCTCCTGGGGGTCCTCTCTGGCCCCCCTTTGGGCCGTCCTGGGAGCATGCTGGGCCGTCTGGCAGGACCGAAGGCCGAGCTGCCGTTGGAACATCTGACGTCTCGGGCCCTCACCTGCCCCTTGCCTGCCCTTGGGCTCGACCTGAGCGGTGTTTGGGCGATTTCGTGGGCCGTCTTCGTTTCGACTTCGTTTTGCAGCGAGGGCGGGTGGAAGGGAACACGAGGGCAGACGAAAACGATGCGAAAGCGAAAAACGCCGCTTAGGTCGACCCCTGGCCTGCCCCCCCCCCCGCTGCCCCCTCCCTGCAGTCGGGCCGCGGAAGAGGGAACCCCTTTTCGCTGGGGAGGGGCTCCGTGCTCCTTACATACTTGTTGTGCAGTCGGCCTCGGGTGCTCCTGAAGCGTTCTGCGGGAGGTGGAAGTTTATCCCATGGAGAAGAGGGGCCTCGTTCCTTCTTTGGGGCTCCTTGCGACAGCGTCTTGGCTGCAGGCCCAGCGCTCCCCTGCCCCCCTCCCCTTCCTCCGCCCCCTCTCACGGCTCCCCCCAACAAAAATTCGGCACGGAACGGGGTGCCCTCGGTGGCCCCAGGGGGGGGGAGGCACGTCTGCGGGCATGTTGTTGCTGGCGTGCTGCCAGCTCGCTGCCTGGACCAGAAACCGAAGCACGAGCACAAAAAAAACGCATACGCTCCCCCACCCTACTTCTCCCCATCTGCTCCCGCGCCCCCCTTCCCTCCATGTCCCCCCTCGCTCTCTCCCTCGCTTTCTCTCTCTATATATGTTTATCTCTCTCCCTCTCTCTCTCTCTTTCTTTTTGTTTCTCTCTCTCTCTCTCGCTCTCTATCTCTCTTTCTCTCTCTCTCTCTCGCCCTGTCCTCCCGCCTCCCCGCTCCTCCCTGCCTGAGGCCGTCCAGCGGCACCGGTCTACCATCATCGACTGCCTCAGGGACAGCGGAGAAGTTGGAATGGGCCGGAAGCCCCGTCCCAGAGATTCGTTGTCCTCTTCCTCCAGCATCCCTCTCTTCCTCTCCAGCATCCTGCTCTGTCTCCTCCTCCTCCAGAGATTCGTTGTCCTCCTCCTCCAGCATCCTGCTCTGTCTTCTCCTTTCTCTCCCTGTACTCCATCTCAGTGCTGTCGTGATGTCTCCTCTGGAGTGCGGCCATCGACTGCCTGAAGGGGCGAGGGCAGGATTGCAGGGGGGCGCGCATCTTATCCCAAGAATGTCTAGTCCTCCTCCTGCTTCTCCTGCTTTCCCTCATTCGCATCATTAATCCAACTTTCCCCAGGAGGGAGTGGGCTGACGCTTGCGGGTTTTTGGCCCAGGGGCTTTGCGCCGCATCCCGAGACGCCTTTGTATTCTCTATGCCCAAGAGCAGGAGATGGCGTGGGACGAGGAGCAAAAGGATGGCGAGAAGGATGAGGAAGAAAAATGTATGATGGAGGGCGAGGAGGCAGAGGAGGGAGGAGAGGGTCCCAGGCGTGCCTCTGCGTCTAAGGCTCCAGGGCCGCCATACGATCCGCCGGCACGCTACAAGGTGCGAGCGTCCTGCTCACGGCACCGACCTTTCGGATAGCGTCCCAGACATGCGACGCCCTGATTTTTGGCAGCACGGCGTCCCCGGAAGTCCCGACCCTTTCCCCGGGGCCGGTTTTTCATCCTGAGTCGATTTTGACGCTCCCTGGGTCGGCGAGGACCCCCACAGGCCGAAGTCAGCGAAGAACCGCCCGTCCTGATTTTTTTTGCTCGACGCGAGCCTGTCTGGGGGGCCGCTCCGCGAGTGCTGGCCCACCATGCTTAGGCGCGACACGCCGTCCACCTCCTGGTCTTATGTCGGGCGTGCCCCCCTACAGGGGGATTTTCGACGAAAAAATTTAAAAATAGCAATAATAAAAAATACCCAAAAAATGCCCCAACAAGGTCCAAACATATTATGAAAATAGTCCCCAGACTATGCTTGAACTATTTTTTGATTATTTTTGGGGGTATTTTTCATTTTTCGTCGAAAATCCCCCTGTAGGGGCCGACAGCACCGTGACAACCCACAGTGAGGACGGGTATCCTTCCCAAGGGTTAAGCCGGGCGTGTCCCCCTACAGGGGGATTTTCGACGAAAAACGAAAAATACCCCGAAAATAATCAACAAGTAATCAAAACATAGTTGTTGTTGATTATTATTTGGCCTTTTTGGGGTATGTTTGGGGTATTTGCTATTCTTCGTCGAAAATCCCCCTGTAGGCGGACACGCCCGACATAACCCAAGGGCACCCTCGCGTCCGTAGATTTTTTCGGCGCCGCTAGAAAAGCTTCAGCTGGGGCATCCAAGGATCGTCCAAGGGTCTTGCGTCCTTGCAGCGCGTCCTCACTGCAGGTTTTGACAGCACATCGTGTGGCAGCTGCCATTTCTTCAGCACGGCATGAACCTCCTCGTTGCCGTACGCGCCTGCGTCGGGCGTTCGTGCCCAATGGCACCGTGGGACCACATTCGGCGAAAGAGCACATGGCATGCGGTCGGGATTTGTTTGACAGGGCTGAACCTGAACACTGTTTTGCTGGACTTCCACTGTGTTTTGTTTTTCGTTTTGGCACAGAGGCACAGGGAAACAGGAATAGCAAAACGAGTACCAGAAAGAAACCAGTACGAACAACAACGTTTAGGTCCAGCCCTGGCATGAACCTCCTTGTTGTCGTGCGCGCCTGCGTCGGGCGTCCACATATGGCGAAGGAGCCCATGGCATGCGGTCGGGATTTTTTGTTGATGGCGTGTCGTAGCTCTTGGACCTGGACAGCGACAAGCACTTCCCAGCCTCCCAGCACCAGCATCCCGAACGCTTCGCGACCTCGCGCCCTGCGGTGCGAGGCGACGCGCTGCCCGTTCGCATGGCATAGCGTGTCGCCGGGGCAGCCGCGGCGACACGCCAGGCTTAAGTCGGGCTCGCCCCCTACAGGGGGAAAATCCAAAAAGAGTCAAAAAACATCGCATGGGGACGATGCTTCGACTATGCTCTGCTATGTCTGTGCATGGTTTGACCATGTTTTATTTTCCGTCCAAAATCCCCCCTGTAGGAGGACTTGCCCGACCAGACGCCAAACAACAGCTCCGAAGTTCCCCACTGTATCACACGCGGCCCTTGGCTGGTGGGGGTGGGCGCACCAGTAGCGGTAAGCTTGGCCTGGCGCTTCGGGCGTGTTCGGTTGTCGTCGGGTGGGCTTGCGGGCCCCCGCCTCTCCTCCGCCGTGCTTTGCGCGCCCGATGCCCGCGCGGGTGCCGTGCACTCCGCTGACACGGCGGCGGCGTCGTCGTCGGCGGCGGCGGTGGCGACGACGATGACGAGGACGACGAGGACGACGACGAGGACAATCAGGACGACGACGGCGAAGGAGGAGGAGGAGGAGGAGGTCGAGGAGGAGGAGGAGGTCGAGGAGGAGGAGGGCCAGGAGGAGGAGGAGGAGGAGGAGGAGGAGGAGGAAGAGGAGGAGGAGCAGAATAATAAGTTTGAGGAGGGAGAGTAGAATGTCGATGAGGAAGTAGAGGACGACCAGCACGAGGAGTACGAGGCGCCGCCGCCTCGGAGGACAGCGACGCCTCCATCAGGAGACGCGCGCTCGACGTGGCCTACTCGCTGATAGGCGAGGAAAACATCAAGAGCATGGCAAAGGAACCATACCTCCTACTCTTCATACTGCTCCTCCTCCTCGTCCTCTCCCTCGACCTCCTCATCCGCCTCCTCCTCGACCTCCTCCTCCTCCTCCTCGACCTCCTCCTCCTCCTCCTCCTCCTCATCCTCCTCCTCCTCCTCCTCCTCCTCCCTCTCGTCCTCCACCTCCTCCTCCTCCTCCTCCTCCTCCTGCTCCTCCTCCTCCTCGTCGTCATCATCATCATTATCAGCATCATCATCATCATCATCATCATCAGCATCATCATCATCATCATCATCATCATCATCATCATCATCAGCAGCAGCATCAGCAACATCAACACCAACATCAACATCAACATCAGCATCATCAACATCATCGTCCTCTTTCTCGTCCCCCGCGTCGCCGCCGCCGCCGCCGACGTCGTCGTCGTCGGCGTCGTCGTCGTCGTCGTCGTCGTCGTCGTCGTCGTCGTCGCCGTCGTGGTCGTTTCGGTGCTCGTCGTCGTGGCCGTCGCCGCCGCCGTCGCCGTCGTCGCCGCCGTCGTGGTCGTGGTCGTGGTCGTGGTCATCGTGGTGCACCAGCGTACATTTCTCGGAGGCCCGCGGTGGAGTCCCTGGATCGGTCGGCGGCGCGCGCAGAGGGGAAGTCGGAGGAGGTCGAGGAGGAGGAGGAGGAGGAGGAGGAGGAGCGGG
>CAUYUJ010005546.1:0-30000 GCA_963575745.1 Prorocentrum cordatum
TGTTGATGATGGTGTCCCGATGATGATGATGGCGGCGATGATGATGGCGTCCCGATGATGATGGTGTTGATAAAGATTTTGTTGATACTGATAATGGTGTCCCGATGGTGATGATGATGATGTTGATGATGTTGATCATGATGATGATGAGATGATGATGGTTGTGTGCCGATGATGATGATGATGATGATGATGATGTCCCGATGATGTTGATGGTGGTGTTGATGGTGATGATTGTGACGACGATGGTGCCCCGATGATGATCATGATGATGATGATGATGGCGATAATGTCGATGATGTTGATGATGATGATGATGGTGATGGTGGTAATGATGATGGTGTCCCGATGCCGTTGATGATGATGATAATGTTGTCGATGATGATGGTGGTGGTGATGATGGTGTCCCGATGATGATGATGATGATGATGATGATGATGATGATGGTGATCATGATGATGTTCATGATGATGAGATGATGATGAGATGATGATGATGACGATGATGGTGCAGATGATGATGATGGTGTCCCGATGATGATGATTATGATGATGAGATGGTAGTTGATGGTGATGATGATGATGATGAGATGATGATGGTTGTGTTCCGATGATGATGATGATGTTGTTGATGATGATGCTGACGATGATGGTGTCTCGGTGATGATGATGTTGATGATGAGGATGATGATGAGGTGATGCTGATGATTTTGATGATGGTGGCCCGATGAAGGTGATGATGATGTTGATGATGATGGTGTCCCGATGATGATGATGGCGACGATGATGATGGTGTCCCGATGATGATGGTGTTGATGAGGATGTTGTTGATAATGATGATGGTGTCCCGATGGTGATGACGATGATGATGTTGATGATGTTGCTCATGATGATGATGAGATGATGATGGTGGTGGTGCTGATGATGATGATGCTGTCCCGATGATGTTGATGGTGGTGTTGATGATGATGATTGTGACGATGATGGTGCCCCGATGATGTTGATGATGATGGCGATAATGCAGATGATGTTGATGATGATGGTCATGAGGGTATGATGATGATGGTGATCCGATGATAAAGATGATGATGATGAAGATGATGATGATGATGATGATGATGATGATAATGATGATGATGCTGATGATGATGATGATGATGATGTTGATGACGTTGATGACGATGATGTTGTTGATGCTGATGACGTTGATTGTGATATCGTTTGTGATATCGATGGTGAGATCGATAGTGGGACCGAATGTGAGATCGATTTTGAGATCGATAGTGGGATCGATAGTGGGATCGATTGTGAGATCGATAGTCAGATCGATTGTGAGATCGATCGAATGAACTAGATCGAGTGAGATCGATCGAGTGAGAGCGACCGAGCGAGACCGATAGTGAGATCGATAGTGAGATCGATAGTGAGACCGATCGAGTGAGACGTTGGTTCCCCCCCCCCGAACCTCCTTATCACCCGAAGGGTGGTCGTATAGGTATAGGTATGAACGATTGGGAGGAGGAAGAGGAGGAAGAGGAGGAGGAGGAGGTCGAGGAGGAGGAGGAGGGGGTGGAGGAGGAGTGGAGCGAGGAGCAGGTGGAGGAGGAGCAGGAGAAGGAAGCAGAAGAAGAGCAGGAGGAGGAGAATGAGGACAGGAAAGAGAAAGAGGACGAGAAGGATGAGGATGTGCAGGAACGGGCGGCCTCTCCCTGGGTTGTCTAGGGTCGCTCACTCCTTCGGATACCTCTCCAGGCCGTCTCGGGGCCGTCTCTGGGGCCACCTGAAGGCACTATGAAACCGAGACGCCGAACAGGCGCACCATGTTCAACACATAGCCGTGGACAAGTTTTGGCTGTCCAGGGCCTCCTCTTGCAGTGTCTCGGAGCCTCCCCGGGAGGCTCTTGCAAGCCTGCTGGGGTTCCTTGGGGGACCTTAGGGACTCCGGGCCGCATGTGCCTTTCTGTTGAACAGGTTGGGCTTCTCGAGGGTTCGCGCAACGCACCCTGAAAATTGTAATACCGCGGTTCGGGGCCACTCTCAAGAAAGCTGCACTCACCGCTTGCAGTTGCATGAGCCTCGGATCACTTCACTACCCGGAGAAGGCACAGTACAGTAAGCAGCTAGCCACCTTGAACTTCAATGTTTTAGCAGCCCGCATCTAACCGCAAACAGCACTTTCCCATTTGCACTTGCCCAGGAACTCCAATAAATGTTGTATTAACATGGTTGTGGGTGATATTGTTAAGGCAGAATCCTCTCCAGTTGCGATGCCGCGGGGATCTGGCGAGGCGCTTGAAGAGGCTGCGAACCCACGCTTTCGCATGGCAGGCTCGGCCTTGGCATTGCATGGTTGTGGTGGAGCCCTTGGCGGAGCCTTTTTCTGTGCTGTTGCGTGGCCCCACGGGGCCTCTCGGATGGGGCAGTTGGGGAGGTCGTTGTTTATCCTGGAGTGTGTTGTGGTTATCTTCTCCGTCGGGCAGTGGCCGGAATATTGCTGCCGTCTTGGGGGTCGTGCTCCTTTTCTGGAGGTCTAGGTCGCCTTGGGGACTGTTACGTCTCCTCGCGTGGGGATGCTGGGGAACTGATGGTAGCCCAACATCTCGCACACAATGTCACAATCGATGTTGTACGTTGGGTAGTTTTGACATGGAAAGGCCAATCACGCTGAGACTTGAAGCTCAAGCGGAAGTAGCTCTCGGGCCCATTCCGTGCAGATGTGTATGTGTGGATGAACGGGCGGGGAAGGCGAGTTGCGGTGTCATGCGCATGTCGAGGCGAATGCGACGCCAGATGCATGAGTGGATTGCGATTTAACGAATACATGTTACGCGCATGTGCACACCAGGATTGTGAACGTAGGTTCACTTAGCCTATGCATGGTCACGCAGTAAGGTGGCACCATAAGACTGGCCAGACCAGACGCTCCCTCGTCAGATAGCAGCTTGCCTGAGCCAGATGGCAGAAGCCACTACTGCAAGCGGCTTGAATTAGGAACACTCACTTTTCAAAAGGGGCTTGGTCGTTCCTTTGGTTTGCATGCGTTCCGCCACCTTTTTTGGCGGCGAGCGCCCCTGGCGTTCCTTCAGACTTTGGACGCGCGGTTTCGTTCTGTCGCTGAGGGCGGCTGGTCTGAGGAACGGGGCTCCAAGAGGGGCTCGGTTCTGCTAAGGTAAGGCCTGGGGCGGGGGTTCGGTCGTTCCTTTGGTTTGCATGCGTTTCGCTACCTTTTTGGCGGCGAGCGCCCCTGGTGTTCCTTCAGACCGTGGACGCGCGGGTTCGTTCTGTCGCTGAGGGCGGCTGGTCCAGGGAACGGGGCTCTAGGAGGGGCTCGGTTCCGCTAAGGCACAGTCGGCCCGGATGAGTAGGTTGACCCTGCCAAATCAAGGGTACCCTTGTGTCCTGTGTCTCGCGACCCGTGCCTCCTGCATTCCTGGCAATCTGGCCCTCGGAAGGGTCTTGTGTCCTCTCGCGTGTGCTGTCCAATGACGTCCGACTGTGAGGCCTTGGGCTGCGCTCCAGGGCGGTCTCAACCTCTCAGCCCTGGGTGCGTGGGGGCGCCCCAGGAGCGCCGCCGGAGGCGGCGCCGCGGCGTTGAGAGCGCGCGCAATCTGAAGCCTTACCAGCATCAGCGATTGGAGAAGGAGGAGGAGGAGGAGGAGCAGGAGAAGGAGGAGGAGGAAGGAGGAGGAGGAGGAGGAGGAGGAGGAGGAGGAGGAGGAGGAGGAGGGTGAGAGGGGAGGGCAGTCGAGAGCGGTGACGACGAGCTGGTCCATGACATGTCTCGGCCGTCGGGCGCGCCAGGCGCTGCAGGCGGCGCTCGGCGGCGCCGCCGCCGACGGCGCTCCTCTGCCCGCCCCGTGCGGCGCAGCGCGGCTCGAGGGGCTCTCCGCTGCAGGCGCGGTGGCGGAGGTCCACGGGCGGCGAGCGGCGCTGCGCCGAAGAAGCGCATCGTCTGTGGGTGCACGGCAAGTTTTCGGGTCGTGTCGCCCGGCGGCGGCCCCGCCGCCGGCGTTCCAACGTTGAGCAGGAGGGAAAGAAACACACAGACAGAATTAATCGTCGACTCCCAGGAAAATATGCAAAAATGTGGGAAGTGGTGGGGGAGACAAAAACCCAGAAAATATGGGAAAATATGGGGGATCATTTTATTTGTGTGTATTTATTTTTGTGTGTTCCAGTTCCCCTCTAGTTGAGCACTGCCGGCGGCCCAGAATCGGTCGATGTTGAACGACCGGACGTTGCGGGAGCGACTGGTCGTTCAAGCTGGAACGGTCCCCGCGGTGTCAGGAACCAGCGCTGGGGTCTACACGACACGAATCTGTCGTATGCCAGCTTTTGCCTCTGGGGGTCCTCGCCGAGCCCAGGGATCGTCGACAGACGACTCGGGACGAAACACCGACCCTGGGAAACGGGTCGGTATTCCCGTGGACCGCGCATTGAAAGAATCAGGGCGTCCTTCTTTTACACTTACAAGCGGCGAACATATCCGTATCCGCGCCCTCGCGGTCTGCTTCTTGGGGCGCGATCCCGAGGATACGCGGTGGTACGGATACGTTCCACGCGGGGCATCCGCGAGGAAACGTCCCTCATCCCCACGGTCGTGGCCCAGGGCCCAAGTTGATGAGGTCGCAGATGCGGATGAGGACGCATACATACATACATCCATACATATATATATATATATACATACACACATGCATGCTTCACTGTATAGTTGTATGCTCCTACGCGTGCATGCATGCATGATTTCATACATGCATAAATGCATGCATACATCCATACCCACATACGCACACACGCGTAAACACATACCTACGTGCATGCATGCACTCACACACACACGTGCACACGCACGTATGAACACATACATAAGCACCTACACATACCTACAGACATACACATACACATGCACGAACATGCACACATACATACAACCTTACAGGCAAATATGTTTGCATACGTACATGCATACATGGATGCATCTACGTACATGCATACAGACATGCATGTGCACATGCGTAAATGTATACGTACACACATGCATACATGCACACATACATGCACACGCCTACATACAGATATTCATACATGCATGCATACAAGTATACAGCCGTACACACATACTTACGTACATGCATACGCACATACACATACACACGCATATTTCTATACAGCTATACAGTCATGCATACACGCACACGTGCATACATACATGCAGACATGCATATGTATATGCATACATGCATGCATCCATATACACATACATGCACACATGTATGCATACACGCATGCATGCATGTATCCATGGCTCCTGGGGCGTTTGGGGGCCGTCTAAGTGGGATGTTGGGTGCCCCTCGGGCTGTCTTGAACCATGCATCCATGCATACACGTATGCAAATACATACACATGCACATGGCATAGGTACACTTGTACATACACATATACACACACACCTGCACATACACATACACATGCACGCTATATGCGTGCATGCGCACATGCATGCTTGCACACATACATACATGCACGCATGCATTCAGACATGAATACATACACGCGCATACATACTCACATGCACACATACATACATATAGTACATACATGCATGCAACCATACATACACACGTACGTACGCACATCAGCACACACATACACATACGTTTCTTCATACATGCATCCATACATCCATACGTACACGCATACATGCTTACATACATCTATACATACATACATTCATACATCCATCCATACATACATACATACACACATACACACATACACACATACACACATACACACATATACATACATACATACATACATACATACAAACATACATACATACATACATACATACATACATACCCATCCATGCTGAAATAGACATACATACACTTACATGTACGTATACCTATACACATATATATATATGTGTATATATATATATATGTGTATATATGTATATATGTATACATATATATATATATGTATATACATGTTTATATATATATATATATGTATGTCGGCGGTGCCCGGTGCGGAGCGACCCCCCCGGAATCGCTTGTCCTGGGGGGATCGTGCTGGCCGCACCGCTGGTGCAGGCCGGTACGAACCCCCCCAGGATGCACGAACCCCCCCGGGGCCGGTGCGCCCCGGTTCGAACCCCCCGGGGACGCCCCGCCGATGCGCGTCTGTACGAAAGCCCCCGGGATGGCCAGAGCGCGGGGCAGCGCCCGGGCTGCGCGTGCGAGCGTCCAGCGGCGGCGTCGGCGGCGGCATCGGCGACGACGGCGTCGGCGACGGCGACGAGGACATCCAGAGATCCCCAGAGGCCCCCGCAGCCCCAGAAGCTTCCCGGAAGTAGGCGGCCGGACGTTTTCGGAGCTTCCCGGAAGTAGGGGGCCAGCTTTCCGCAATCCCCCGGAGGTCTCCCTGGGGCTCCCCGCCCCTCCTTCAACTCCTCCCCCTTCCGGCGGACTCCTCCGCAATCCTCACCGCTCCTCCCGACTTCCCCATTCCATTGCAGTCTTCGGCCCTCCTCGGCACTATTCCCGCCTCCTCCCCATCCTCCAAGCTCCTCTCCACTCCATCGCACTCCGCGGCTCTCCTCCCAGTTGCCCCAGACTCCTCCCCATGCCATCGCCCTCCTCGGTGCTCTTCACGATTCATCCCCACTCCATCGCACTCCTCACCGCGACAACGACGCTGACGACGACGACGACGACGACGACGAGCACGACGCCGACGACGACGACGACCACCAGGGCGACCACCGCCACCACCACCCCGCGCTCGCAGAGGGGGGCGGGGGGGGGCCACCACGCCACGCTCGCAGTGGGGGGGGGGCCCATCGCGCGGGGGGGGGGCCCGATGGCATCAGCGTGAGGGGGGGGGGGCCAGGCCCTGGACCGTCTCATATCCGTCCGTCAATCCGCCCATCCATCCGTGCCTCCATTCATCCACCTAGTCCTCCCTCCCGCCCCGCGCCCACGCCCTAAATGCCCACCCCCCTCGCTCCCACGCAGCCCCCCCCACTCGCACAGGAGCCCCCCGCCCCGCTGCCACAGGGGGGGGGCGCCTGTGCGCCCGGTACAAATACCCCCTGGGGAAGAGGGAGAAGGGGGATTTCCAGGTCGTCGGCGGCGCCCGGTGCGCCCTGTACGAAGACCCCCGGGAAGGCGGGGGGGGGGTTCGTGCCACGGGGCACCGCCGACGTATGTATATATGTATATATGCATACATACATACATGTATACGTACATGCATACACACGAACACACATTCACGCACACGTACAGGCATGTATGTATGCGTGCGTACATACTGCATGCATGCACGCACGCATACATATTTTTGCACATGCGTGCGTACATACATACATATATACATGCACACGCATTCCGATTTTTTTTTATAAGGCTGGGGACCCCGGAAAAAACGCCCCCCCCCCGACCTCGGAAAAAGCGCCCCCCGCCCCCCCCCGAACGAATTTGGCACAAACCCAGCCTTGTCGGGCAACCCTCCAGACGGCCCGGGGGAACCCCACGAGAGCCCGAAGACGGCCCCAGAGGACTCCAGGCGTTCGGGCGCGCTCCCGAAACGACCCCAGAGGGCCCCACGACGGTCCACGATGACCCTAAAGAAGCCGTCATACCCCCAAAGATCGTTCCAACACGTCCCAAGAGGCCTTTAAGAACACTTCCAAGAAGGCCCCAATAGGCAAGCTTCATTGATTTTGCTTTTGGGTTTTTGGTGGACTTGCGGGTTCCCTTTCGGCTGCCCAGTGCTTCCAGACGGCGGTTCTCTGGTCGCCCGAAGCCGCTTGGGAGGTTCGAAAATCACCTCGTGAACATCCGGAAAAACTGTTTCAAGCAGTCCAAAAGGGGCCCAAGACAGCACAGCGGGGATCCAAGATGGCCGAAGAGAGCCCCATGACGGCCCAAGATGGCCCCAAGACATCCTCCGAAGCATTCCAAATCGCGACCCGGTCGTTCAGGGAGGCCGCAGCCCCCAGAGGCCCCAGAGGACGCTCAGGAGGCTTCCAAAAGTTTTAAACAAACTTGAAGAACTGTTGTGAGGCCCCAAGGCTCTCGAAGAAAGAGCCTCCGCAAAAAGAGCTGAGGGGGATGGGGCACATGCGCAGGGTATGGCGAGAATGAAGAGATAGAAACACGGAGGAAGGATAAATAATTACATTAATGTAGCGGCGATGCCAGAGAAGGTCGGCTGGACCTTCATGCCAATCCGCCTGCATACTAAGCTGCAGGGACCAATGTGCATGGCGCGAAGCGGCAACGCAGTCTTTTGCCTCATGTACATATATCTACACATGTGTGTACATATATATATATATACATATACATAAATAAATAAATACATAAATCAATACATAAATACATGTGTATATATATATATAGAGAGAGAGAGAGAGAGAGAGAGAGAGCGTGCCTGCTCGTTTATAGTGCACATCGCGTGGCCAGCAGTTTTGTGGGAAACTGGGGCATCTACATTGCCAGTGGCGGATTGTTTTTTCAATCCCACGACTTTTTGAGGGTCGGGGACGAAGTCGGGGTTGTGTGGTGTATACCTTTCCCCCGTTTTCCCAGGGAAGCAACGAAACATGTGTACACCAGGATCCCGTATACACCAGGATCCGCGTTCTTATGCGAATTCCAGCGCAGGGTCGAACAACAAAATCGGTGTATAGAGTTCGTTCTTATTTTGCCGCGAAATTCATTCCATGCGCGCCCGCTCGCACGCGTTGGCCATCGCGCTCCCAGCGCTGATGCCACGAAACTCAGTCCGAACGTGCCCGCTCGCTTCCAGTGCGCATTGCGTTGCCCGCAAGGGTTGGCTGGGATTGGCCGGGAGGTTTTGCGACGCCAATTCTTAGATAACCAAGTCTCTCTATAATATAGCGTGTATTCATATATATATATACACATACATACATACATACACATACCGTGTCTGTTTGCTCGTCCACGTGAGGTTGCCGACCTCGCCGAGGCCCTCTTCCTCGCTCTGCGAGACCCCTCGCAGAGCGAGCTGGCGAGCCGCTGCCGTGCGGCCGCGGCGGCCCTGGAGGCGCCCTCCCTGCTTCCCTCTTATTCAGGAGGCAAAATAACACACGGACGCAATTAATCGTCGGTTCCCCAGAACTGTGGGGAAGTATGGGAAGTGGGGGGGAAGACCGAAAGCCCAGAACAGCTGGGAAAATACGGGGGATCCTGCTATTTGTGTGCATTTATTTTTCTGGGCCCCTTCCCTCTGCGTGCGCGCGCGCGCGCTCGGCAGGCAGGTCCGTCGCCGCTTCCGGGGCCGAGGCCGGGGCCGCTCGGGGGGGGACGACGCGGGAGCGAGCTGCACACGCACACGGGCCCTCCTCGCAGGCTCGCGCGGATCTCCGGGCGTCGGCGCTGCACCCCCCTTCTCTCCGGCGCGCTCCCCGCGTCCTCGCAGGAGCGTCGGGGGCGGCAAAGAGGGGGGGTGATGGCTAGGGGGGGGGGATAACATGGCGGGGGCCATGCTATTTCCCCAGGTGTCATGGCGCCTCGTCTCATTTCATTACGTCCCTGGCCCCCCCGCTGGGCCGCGCACGTGCCGCCGGTCATGATTTGCACCCCCCCTCTTGGACACCCCTCTCTTGGCCGCCCCGGACAGAAGGGAGGGCCCGACCTCGCGCGTTGCTTCTCGCATCCTCGCATCCTCCCTCCGTCGTCGCGCAGCACGGACGGCTGATAGCCCGCGCCGCCAACGCAACGGGCGATCTGGTTGAACACAAGACGTCCCGAGCCCGTGTGTTTCAATGGCAGCAGACTGGGATCCAGCCTCGACCCACGAAATCAACTTGGACCTCCGTTTATTAGGATGCAGCTAAAGGGACGTTATAGCCAGCATTCCGCATCGGCTCTGGTTTATACGTGGTCGAAATCCAGCAGTGCGAGTGCGGCGTCATCCTGCTTCATTCCGCCTGCTCCCGCTAAATCCTTTGCGCCATTGGGCCTAGTCCTGGGTTCGATCGGGGCTAATTCGGTTCAGTGGTCTCCCTGATCGGGCGATATAGCAATTTTTCCTACGAAGACCTCCCAGGAGTTGCCAGTTTGACCTCCAGCCAGCATCCAGCAGCAGAACTCCAGCTCCCGACACAACCTCAACAGTCCGACTTCTAGCCCCCAGCTTGCAGCCGTGAGGACCTTCTCGTGTGAGTCAGAGTTCTGCAGGTTTTGTCGCGGCCACTTTCGGGCCAGACGAAAAGGGGGGTTGGGAAAGGGGGGGGTACGAACACTGCTGCATGTAGCTGGTTTCGACCCCACCGAGGGGCCCATTCCTGGATACACAGCCGCCTCCCCGCGCCAGGAGGCGCCGGGAAAATCAGCTACGTGGAGCTGATTCTCACCCCCCCCCCCTTTGCTATCCCCCCCTTTCGCCCGGCCCGACACTCGGGTCCAAGACGAGATCGGGGCAGCCGAGGGACGCATCGGTGCCAACGTTGGCACTTTAGCAAGAGGAGCGCAGAGGGGGGACGGGCAGCCGCGGGCAGCGGAGCACGATCCGAAGCGCGATCGCGGGCACGGGCGCACGCGCTTCGCCGCATGAGCCTGCACCAGCGCCTCACTCGCTCGACCACTTCGGGAGCCTCGAGACAGGGGTCAATGCAGACGGGGGTCGGCCAGAGCGCCCGATCTTGCAGGATCCCGCAGGGGCAGGGCCGCCTTGACCCGGGTCTGGGCGCCGGTTCCTGCGGGATCCTGCGGGCTCCTCCGCATCGACCCCCGGGTTTGGGTGCAGGATCCTGCAGGATCCTGCAAGGTCTGACTGACCCGGGTCTGGATTGACCCCGGGTCAGAAGAATCCCGGATCACTCGCCCTGAGGAGTCGCCGTCGCCCGCGTTCTGTTCCTCCCGAGGCGGCCGTGGGGGCCCTCGGGCAGAGGCTGGAGCGGGAGCGCGAGCTGGCCCGCGAGGCGGGCCGGCCCAGCGCCGAGCTCCAGGCGGCGGCCCGCGCGGAGGACGGCCTCACCAAGGACACGACGGCCATGACCGAGATCCGCCGACAGCACGCGTGCACCGCACCGCGGCGGCGCCTCTCGAGGCGTCGTCGAGCCTCGGCCCAGGAATGGTAAGGTGAGTAGACGTCCGGCCCCCAGAGCAAAAAAGCACTATGAACCGCACCGCGCTGGTGCGGGGCCTGGCGGGAGCCCAGACATGGCACGGGGCCTGCGCGCCGTGCCATGCCTGGACTCGCTGGATCTTGACGACGCCGTTCTTGGTCACACGCTTGGCGTCGGACAGATAGATCGATGTTGCGCGCTATCATTCCAACGCCAGCCGTAGTAAATGCGGGCCGAATTGACGGTAACCAGGTTGGGCGACGGCCTAGATCGACACCGACGTTCCCGCGTTGTTTCTTTCGGATGCAATTCCTGGGAGGTTGAATGCAGAATAGGCGCTGGTAGATTTTTGGTCGAGAACTAGCCGAATCTCGTGCAATGCCGGCTTAATCCAACTAAGTTCTGCGCAATCCTTCTTCATCTGGTTCAATGACATGCGCAATGAGGCCACATCCGGCTCAGTGGCCTTTCAATCGAACTTAGCAGCCCTTAATCGACCAGACGATTAATGAGACGAAGTCCTCCCAGGAGCTGTCTTGTAAGTTCATTCCCATGTCGAGGAGCAGAGGCGGGAGAAGGCGATATTCGACGGCCAGCAGGACTTCGGCTGGGACACCGGTCTCGAAGCCCGCGTCGGCCGGCGCCGCGAGCACCTGCAGCGCGCCTTCGCGGAGGCCGTCGCCGAGGCCGAGGGGGCGCTGCAGGGCCGCCGGCGGGGGGTGCGCGACCACGAGCGCGCGGCGGCCTTCGGCAGGCTGCAGGAGCTCGACGAGCGCGTGCGGAGCGCGGAGGCTCTAGCAGCGGCGAAGCGTCCTGGCTCGCCTGTAGCCCTACCAAGCAATGTTCTAAGAGCCTTTTCTGCGGTGTCCAGAACATGTTCTTAGAGCATTTCTGGCTGGGACTGTCTTGTTTTAACCCATCTGGGGATTCGTTCTAAGAGCATTGTTTTTATTCTTAGAGCCTTTTCAGGTTCTACGAACATTTCGTGGTAGGACGATCGGAGTGCCGGGACGGTCGGTCCCTGCTCAAGAGGCGGAGGCGGAGGCGGTACTCCGCGAGGCGGAAGCGTCGGTCGCGCGGGAGGCGGCCGAGCTCGAGGCGGACCGCCGCAGGGTCCACGAGCAGGTGCAGGCCCTGTTCGCGGCGGCGGCCATCGTGCGGCAGGAGAAGGCCAAGCTGGCCGAGGTCTACTATGCTCCTGCCAAGGAGCCGCAGAGGGCAGCCGCACGCCACCGGGCGTGGCCCGCCTGGCCATAGAGAGCCCTCCTCGGCCCCGGAGCGGTGCGGAGGCCCTTTCCTGGCCTCGGCCGCACAGGGCACAGCGCCGGGGCCCAGGATGGCCCTGGCCGGGCGCGGCGGTGGCGTGCTCGGGCGCCCCCCTGCGCAGAGGAGAAGCGGGACGTGAGCGCGCGGTGCCTGCGCAGGGTGCGCCAGCTGAGCCTGGACATGCAGGGCCTCGCGCCCGCGGTCGCCCCGGAGCTGAGGGAGCGGCACTCGGTGCTGCTCTACTTCCTGCGCGTGCTCGAGGCGCGCCTCGCCGCCGAGTGCTCGCAGGTACAGGTCGGCGCCGCGGAGGGCGGTGCCCTCCACACCCCGGAGGTCAAGAAGCAGCTGGCGGAGGCGGACCTGGCCTTCGAGGCGCAGCTCGCGGGGGAGCTCCAGAGCCTCCGCGGCGCGCGCCAGCGGCAGGCGGCCCGCGGTGCCGAGCAGGTGGCCCGCCAACGCCGCGAGGAGGCCGAGCACGACCTCGGCGACGCGCCCGCGGCCGCGCGCGCGGCCCTGGAGGAGAGCCTGCGGGAGGCGGCGCTGGCGAGGATTCGGAGGGAAGCGAAAACGGCATAGACGAAATCGTTTGGAGCTCCGCGCGGGTCTCTCAGTCTCTTGAATCGGCGCTGGACCCCCCTGGCGGTGCCTCCGGCGCCGCCCCTGGCGCGCTCCGCACGCCTGCCAGGGAGGGAGGCCCAGCGTCGATCCAAGAAATCCGCCTGGTACTCCGAACGTTTGCGCTCCCCTGAGGATCGCCGTGGGCACGTGGGGCCCCCTTGCGGCGGCCGCGGCCCGGCTGCAGGGCGAGGCCTTCCGCCACCTCGAGGTGGCGGACAGCCCCTTCGAGCCCGGCGGCTTCGGGCCCAAGCGCCAGCGGATCACCGCCGCCGTCGAGGCCACGCTCGGTGTGCTGGAGGGCTGCCGGGCGGGCCTCCGCGCGGCGCGCGGCGCGCAGCTGGGCGAGGGCGCGCCCGTGCCGCACGAGTGGGCCGAGCTGCTGGCGGGCGTCGAGGGGCGCTGGCTGGCCTTCTGCGAGGCGCACCCGCCCGGCGGCGCGGCCGAGGAGGAGGCGCGGGGCGCCGAGGCGGCCACGCCGCGGGCCGCGGACGGCGGCGGCGACGGCGAGGCCAGCGGCGCCTCCGCGGGCGGCGCGCCGCGGTCGCCAGTTGTGGCCGCCCCCGCCGGCCGCGCGCGCGGCCCGCGCGCGCCGCCGAGGTCGGGGGCGCCGGGCGCCGGCGCGGCGCCCGGGCGCGCGGCCAGCGGGAGGGCAAGCGGTTTGCTGGCGCAGCTGGACCGCCGCGGCGGCGCTCGCAGAAGTTCAGCGAGCGAAGGAACGGTATAACATTCACTTTTTTAGCTGTCGGGGGCGCCTGTCCCAGGGCGGCTGGAAAATTTATACCCTTACGGTGGCAAGTTTATTTTATACCGTTCTTCGCCCGTCAAGAAGTTTCGAGGTGTCCTCGACGGTTGCCGAGCCTCGGGAGGCTCCCCAGCAGCTGCGCCCTGCGGGGGGGGGGTGCTCCGGGGGTGCCCACAGGTCGTCGTCCCGAGCGGCCGCCGGAGGACCGAGGTCTGACCCGAGAGCCGTGCGGTTGACGCCGAGGGGGGCGCCCTCGTCGCCGCGGGCGCAGCTCGGGAAGCTGGCGCGTTGGCTCGGCATCGCTCGGACGTGTGCATTTTTCCTTCGGCGAGGACCATCGAGGAGCATCCTTGATCATTTGGCGAAAAAGCCACGCACGAAACCAAAAAGGCACACGGAATGGACGTCCGAGCGATGGCGAGGGGGGCCGATTGCGAGCTGCCGCTGCCTCAGCTCGCCCTGCTGCGAGTTCTGCGACCCACTGCGAGCCCTTCCCGTGCGGGTCCACTCGGCGCCGGGGTGTGGGGCACCCCGGTGGGGCGTGTGGTTGCTCGGTAGCGGGGCAGGGCGGGAACCTTTCTGAGAGCCCAGAGGTCCGTCCGATCCCGATTCGGGATCGGACTCTTCAGCGCTTCTAGACATCGTTAGATGGCTGATCGGGATCTGGAAAATCCTCCGATCCCGAATCGGGATCTGGCTAAAGTTGGCCCATGATAAAACTTATGATGTAAGCGCTGTCGTTGAAAAACGCACACACATGTAACGCTGTAGTGTATGCTAGCACGTAGGGTTGCTCACATATCATGTGAAACTCAACTCGTTCGCGGGTCATCGGGCAAAAAAAACGAGGGATCATTAATATGTATGTGTAATTAGTCCTCCTCCTCCACCTCCTCCTCCTCCTCCTTTGCCTCCTCCTCCTCCTCCTCCTCCTCCTCCTCCTCCTGTTCCTCCTCCTCCTCCTCCTTTTCCTTTCCTTTTCCTCCTCCTCCTCCTCCTCGTCCTCCTCCTCCTCCTCCTCGCCGCCGCCGCCGCTGCCGCCGTCGTCGTCGTCGTCGTCGTCGTCGTCGTCGTCGTCGTCGTCGTCGTCGTCGTCGTCGTCTTCGTGATCGTTGTGTTCGTCGTCGTGTTCGTCGTCGTGTTCGTCGTCGTGTTCGTCGTCGTGTTCGTCGGCGTCGGCGTCGTCGTCGTCGTCGTCTTCGTGGTCGTTGCGTTCGTCGTCGTGTTCGTCGTCGTGTTCGTCGTCTCGTGTTCGTCGTCGTAGTCGTCGTCGTCGTCGTAGTCGTCGTCGTTGTCGTCGTCGTCGTCGTCAACGTCGTTCTCGTCGTCGCCGTCGTCTGCCGCTGCCGCTGTCGACACCATCGTTCTTCTGCCTGGACCTCCTCCTCCCCGTTCGTTTCCTCCGTCTGCGCTTTTATCGCAGCATTTTTGCTTCAAGCCTTTCATGGTGAAGGATATCACCTGGGACCACGTGCCCAAAAGCCCTCATCGGACTCCACTGGGCAAGGCGCTCAAGCTCCAACCCAGGATGTCGAGCTCGGCCGAGACGGCCGAGGACCTCTCGCTCGTGAACGCCGAGCTCAGGGAGCAGATCGCCAAGATGGACAGGGAGGTGCAGCAGTTGCGAGATCTAGTGGCGGCGGCCGCGTCGCAGAACACCCGCGTTGATACCGCGGAGTCGCCCAGCAGCGGTTCAGCCACAGTCCCTGCCACGGAGCACGAGGCGCAGGCGGCGGCGGTGGCGGCGGTCTCGGGGGAGGCAGCGGGCACGGCGTCAGTGCCAATCTTGGCGGCTGCACCGGCGGAGGAGGCTGCACAGGCGGAGTCCTCGGATGAGGCGCCGCTGTCGAACACGGCGATGGACTTGCAGGCAGTCCGCCAGGCGGCTGGCGAGGCATGGGCGGCGCAGGCGGCGGCGCAGGCGGCCTTCCAGGTCAACGGGCAGCTAATGTTGAACCACCGTGAGGTTTAGCTCAACGACCGCATTTTTTATTTTGCGGAGTGTTGAGCGCGAAGCTTCGCTTCTGGTTCGGCATTAAATGCTCTCGAGGGGGTGGTCGACGTGGAGGCCGAGGACATGCTCGCTGCGCCCGTCGAGGCGCCCCTCTCGCAGAAGAAGTTGGACGCTATGATGCCAGAGGGTGGCTATAGCCAGGCAAGGGTGGGAGATGACTCTCTCGATACGGACTATGACGAGGCCTTGCAGGCGAGCCTGACCGAGGAGGATGTCCAGCGGGCGCTCAAGGCGAGGGAGGTCCATGAGATGGCCATCGCCATCAGCGCGAGCAAGGAGACCGCGGCGGCCCAGGGCATCGAGGTCGTTGAGCCCAACCCAGAGTCCCGCTGCAGCGACGGGAGCGATGGGCGTGGCTGGCAATCCAAGGAGCGCTTTCTTGTCGTTTCTCCTCCTCGGCCTCCTCCGCCTCCTCCTCCTCCTCCTCCTCCTCCTCCTCCTCCTGCTCCTCCTCACCCACCCCTCCAAACTCCATCGCGGTATCCATCGCGATGGATTCCGCGATGGAGCGTGGAGTCCAATTTCCATCGCAAAATCCATCGCGATGGATTCTGCGATGGAGTTTGTAACTTGCCCGCTGGCCCCTCAGGAGTACGACCTCGCCATGGCTTGCGTTGTGGCCGCGCAGCAGTCCGCCGCCGAGGACTCGCCGCTGTCGTCGTCGTCGTCGTCGTCGCCACCTCTTCCCTCCAGCTTTGGACCGTCTCAGTTGGGAGGCGATTCCATCGCGGAATTCATCGCGATGGATTCCGCGATGTGTGTTTAGGGGGGATACAATGTGGACACAAGTGAGGGCGAGGAACAGGATGACTCGAAGAACGACGGGGACGAATAGGAGTGTGAGGATGAGGAGAAGGGCAACGAGAGGGATTTCGAGGAGCAGGATTCAGAGGAGAAGAGTTCCAGTGCCCCACGGAGGATAGCGCTGGCCCAGAGACCCCGCCGAAGCACAGACGGCGGGCCGCCGAGAAGGCGAAGAACGACGTCGAATCGACCATCAAGGATCGATTGGGGTTGCCGCCGCTGGCGCCGCCGCTGACGCCACTGCTGCTCCTCCTCCTGCTAATCCTACTCCTCCTCTTCCTGCTCCTCTGGCCTTCGTAATCCTCGTAACCTCCTCTCCTCATCCTCCGCCCCTCCTCGTCTTTGCCCCCCTACTCGTTCCCCTTCCTCGCCCTCCTTCCCGCCCCCCTCCCTCCTCGTCCTCCTCCCCCTCCTTCTCCCCCTCCTTCTCCCCCCCCCCGTCCTCCTCAGCCTCCTCCTCCTCCTCCTCCTCCTCCTCCTCCTCCTCCTCCTCCTCCTCCTCCTCCCCCTCCACTCCTCCTCCGGTCAAGCCGCTACTACGGCTCAGGAAAGCCGTAGTTATGCGAGGCGCGTGGAGGGCTCCGCCGCGATGACACCGAAGCTCGACAAGACCGAGAAAGCGGCTCCCGAGAAGAGCCAGATCTCCAAGCTCATACTGGTGTGGAGTTTTCACATCGGCAAGGCGGGCGTGCACCCTCTCCTACTACACCTCGTTCGTCTCCTCATCCTCCCCCTCATCCTTCTCCTACTCCTCATCCTCTTCCACCTCGCCTCCTCCTCGTCCTCCTCCTCGTCTCATCCTGCTCCGCCGTGTCTCACCTATTCCAAATCCTCCCCACTCCTGCCGTTCCCGCTCTCGTCGTCGCGTCGCCCGCCTTCCGCCGCCCACTGAACAGGCGGATTCCGTGGTCTACAGCACCGACAAGCTCCACAAGTCGACCCTCGACTAGTCGCGGCTGCTGCACTACAGAGATCTGCTGAAGGCCACGCGAGAGCACGTTATGGGCACGCTGAGCCAGCGGGTTGCGAAGGACACCCTCCTCCTCCTCCTCCTCCTTCTCCTCCTGCTCATCCCCCCATCTCGTCCATCATGCGCCTCCTACTCGCAGGAGGCGTTGGAATCCGTGGCGGCGAGGAACGAGGAGGCGTGGAAGCTCTCCACTGGCGCGGATGGCTTGGCAGAGGACACTGCAAAAATGCTGCGAAACATGCTCCGTGATGTTTCGCAAGCGCTGCTGAAGACCTCGGGTATACGTAGGGCCAACAGCTGGAGGCGGTGCAGAAGTGCAGATATACATACCGAGCTCGCTTTCGGAAATCCATCGCGAGTTCCATTGCGGTGGATCTCTGATGGAACTCCGAATGCGGGCTCGGTGTGCACATATGCTGTTCTGCACCAGCTCCAATTTTGCAGCGTCCTCACCTAGCCCAGAGGAAGCCTCCCGCTGCCTGGGCCCAGGTGTTCGCCATCGACGGCAGAGACGAGACCGACGCCGCAGGAGCTGCGGATGCAGGAGATGACGCAGGCCCAGGTGGTGCGACGGAAGCTTCAGAGCCAGAGGTGCCGTGGGCATTACTAACTGTCCCACCTCGTCCCTCTAGCTCATCCTCCTTCTCCTTCTCCTCCGGTGCTGCTCTCCCTCATCTCCTCCCATTCTCCCCCCCCATCCCCCTCCCCCATCCCCTTCCCCCTCCTCCTCCTCCTCCTGCTCCTCCTCCTCTTCCTGGCCCGTCTTCTCCTTTAGGGCTGCCTGCGCTCGCCTGCTAATCCCTGCCTCCGCCAGGTCGAATGCGATGGCGGCAGCGACAATTCTGACTGCGCAATTTACGTCAATCACTTTTCGGACTTTGATGAGGAAGAGGAGGAGGAGGAGGCCGAGGAGGCGTTTTGGAAGCGACAGGCGGAGGCGGGATTAGAGGACCGCATGTTCATAGGGGGCCCATATCCCTCCCACCCTTGTCCAAGCACTCCGAGCAGGTGCCAGCGTCGAAGAGGCGCAAGAAGCGCCCTGCTGACATCCTGGAGGAGCGCGATGGCTGGGAGCTCGGCTACGAGCCCACTATGCAGGCAGCGCTAGACGAGCCAAAGTAGGCGTAGGCTTTAGGAGGAGGTGGGGGAGGAACACGACCATGAGGAATATACGTACTTGACGGGGGTGAGGAATAGGAGGAGGAGGAGGAGGAGGAGGAGGCGGAGGAGGAGGAGGAGGAGGTGGAGGAGGAGGAGGAGGAGGAGCAGGAGGCGGATCATGATGATGATGATGATGATGATGATGGTGATGGTGATGGGATGGTGATGCTGCTGGTGATGATGATGATGATGTGGATGGTGATGCTGATGATGATGACGATGAGGAGGAGGAGGAGGAGGAGGAAGAGGAAGAGGGGGAGGAGGAGGAGGAGGAGGGGGATGAGGAGGAGGGGGAGGAGGAGGAGGAGGAGGAGGAGGAGGAGGAGGGGAAGGAGGAGGAGCAGAGGAATGGGATTGGCGTGGGTGAGTGACGTAGTGCCTAGTCGAACCGCCCCAGGCAGCTCGGCGCAGGAAAGCCGACTCCGACGACAGCAAGGAGTACATCATCGCCAGGAAGGTCGACGGCAAGCAGAGACTGGTCGCGACGTGGGCCGACGACTACGAGTGGGAGGTCGTTGGGACACACGCCGACCAGCTGAGCGACAAGAAGTCGACTGGCCAATTCCGATTGTTCAAGGGCCAGCTCGACGGCCCCCCTTCGTCATCACCTGCATCGTGAACCACAAGACCCGAGGGCAATGGCTGCAAATACAGCACGGGAGTGGTCAGCTCCTCCAGCTGCGCGGGTACAAGCCTGAATACTTCGAGGATGCCAAGAAGTGGGCCGTGCAGGCGGCGCTGGACTTCACCATGGGGCGCAAGGACAAAGCCAAGCTCGAGGTCGAGAAAGCGGAGTGGCTGGAGTCGCACGGCATCGAGACAGTCCGCAAAAAACCAGCGGCCGCAATGAAGAGACCTTCAGGAGTGGCGAAGAAGCCTGCTGCAGCATCACCCGATGACGTTCACGACTCGGACGACGGAGTCGCAGTCGGTGATGTCGAAGCAGGCGCTGAGGAGGCTGCGGAGGCAGAGGAGGCGGACGCTAATGAGGAAGAGGAGGAGGAGGAGGAGGAGGCGGAGGTGGAGGAGGACGATGCCGAAGATCCTGAGGGTGAAGATGAGGAGGCAGAGGCCGCTCCAGTGATGAGAAAGCCAGCGGGACACGACAAGCTCGAGCGAACCACCCCCGAGGAAATGAAGAGGCCAGCTGCTTGGACGCAGGATGAGACGGCCTTCCAGATACCGAATAAAACCACACAGCCAGAGCAACGCGCATCCAGCGGACAGGGGGCCACCCCACCCACGGCCCAGATAGTTGCAACGGCGGCAGCAGGTGAGACGGACGGAGGTTGTTCTTTTGGTGCGCCGCCGCCCCCGTGCGACACGGACTTCTGAAGAGGACGTGTTGATGAGTTGCTCGCGCGGCATAGTCATAATATTGGCCATCGCCCCATCATAGCCACCACCATCATCATCAGCATCATTACCATCAACAGGATCATCGTCATCATCATTGTCATCACCATCAGCACCAGCACTAGCATCATCGTCATCATCAGCATAATCTTCCACATTGGCAACCCTCCTCATCCTCGGCCCTCCACCTCGTCCACCTCACAGTTCATAGGCCCGCAACCTCAACCGGGAACCCGCTCCACCCGAAGCCTCAACCATCGGGAGCATTCGTAACCAGAAATCTCACCATCGAAAGACTCATCGTTCGGAACGTCCATCGCGAATTCCACTGCGATGGAATCCCCGCCAACCTGTCACATCAATTTCATCATCTCTCCTACTCCCAATCCTCTCCTGCTTCCGTCTTGCAGCCGCTGCCCGCTTCCTCTTCTTGAACTCTCTCTCGACGCACCTGCCTGGCAGGATATCGAGTCGTCGCAGGGCGAGGTGGACGAGGTTGCCGCGGCGCGCTCGCTGGTCGAGTTGTTCCAGAGCAAAGCCGTGGCCAACATGCTGGGCATGAAGGGGCATACGGACATGGAGTCTACGATGAACGAGCTGCAGCAGAGTATCGACGAGAACGGCCAGCTGAAGGGCCCCCAGAGGTGGGTCGTCACGCCGAGCATGAAACAGCAGGCCGAGGCGGCGGCCGAGGACGGTGACGAGGTCACTCAGGCCGAGTACGACTTCTGGAAGGACGTGGAGAAGAACAACTTCGCCGTGCCAACAGACGGGAAGGTCAGTCCCATGGCCTCCCGCTGGCAACGTGCATACGAGGGGGATGCAAGTCTCAAAAAGAGGTATGATTCAATTTCGGGCGTGAAGATCAACAAGAGGAAGGCGGAGTTCCGCCGCAGCTGGGCGCTCGACAAATTCAAGAAGCTGAAGGTCGGTTGTGTGGGAAAAACAATAAGTCAAAGTTCCTCACCTCCTCCACTTGAAACCACCTCCCACCTGAAACCCTCATCCATCCCATACCTTATCCATTAGACACCTCCGTCGCCAGAAACCTCGTCCACCAGAAGCTTCATCATTTAAGAAGCCCATCGCGAGTTCCACTGCAGTGGACACGGCGATGGAAGTCCCAGGTATCCCTCCTCCTCGCTCGCTCGACTCTCTCTCTCCCCCTGTCCCCCCCTGCCTAAATCGCACGCCCGCCTATCTTACCTCATGCTCTCGCCCCGCAGAGGTGACGAAGAGCTACACTGCCATCGATAAGAAGCAGGAGTTCCAGCACGCGGTCTACCTTCCTCTAGGACGCATAGCGCATAAAGAAGGTGGAGGACGTCTCGGTATGATCCAGGCGCATGGTTTCCATCTGGGCATAAGCGATGAAGCTAAGCTCTTACTAGATTCCCCATCTCATCCTCCTCCTCCTTCTCCTCCTCCTCCTCCTCCTCGGCCTCCTCCTCCTCCTCCTCCTCCTCCTCCTCCTCCTCCCCCTCCCCCTATTATTACTCCTGCTCCCCCTTCTCACCTTCGCAATCCTCATCCTCAGCTCCTCCTGCGTGATGTCAGGCCCGCTGCAAGGGGGAATTATATTCAACCAGAGTAATCAATCGATTGCCCCCCCTCATTTCGAGGCACCCCCCCCCTCATTGCATAGGACTAGGCGCGTAATAATTAATGATCGGGCGGGCGCCAAGCTGGCAAAAGGGCGCGTCTTAGGGGAGGTGGTTCTTATGCGTCTCCTGCAGGCGATGCGCTACTTCGGGAAGGCCATCCAGATGGGGCCGCCGTGGGTCATATACGACCCTATGACAGAGAGCCTACGGGCTCTCTACATCACCCGCGGTTGGAATCGCACATTTTCGGAAGCTTGGTCCATGCACCAGGTCTGGTCGAACGAGGACGGGGATCCAGGGTGCCAGCGAGACACGCCCCGTTCTACCTCCTTCTCCTCGTCCTGATGCCCCTCTTCCTCATCGCCCCCCCCTCCTCTCGGCCGAGGAGGGAAGGGCAGTGCCGAGGCGCTGGAGGATGGAGGAGTGGCGGAGGGGGAAGCCGCTAGGACGGATAAGGAGGAAGGGTGGAGCATGGATGGAGGAGGAATTCGGGAGATAGAGGGACGCCAGGACGAGCGCAGATGTTGATGATGAGGATGCTCAGCAATTAAGGAGGATATAATTCGCCACTCCTGAGGACGAGCCGTCCGCTATCACGTTGCCAACGGTCGACGGCCAGCGCCAGCTTGGCGATGCCGCAGCGGGTTCAGATGCCACTGCCGACGGAGCAGGGCGGAAACGCAAGGCAGAGGAGGCTCTCGGCGACGCCGACGGAGCTGACGGCGGCCCCCGTCGCAAGGGGAGCGGCAGGGGTGGCGGCGGTACGGCTGGCGGCAAATGTGGCGGCGAGAGGGGTGGCGGCGCCGCTGCGGCGGGCGGTGGCTCCACCGGCGGCGCGGACGGCAGCGACGCGGTTGCCGCTCGCAAGAGGCGCCAGGGAGGCGGCGGCGGTGGCGGCGGAGGCGGCGGAGGTGGCGCCTCCCCTTCTGACGAGCTGATGAAGGCCAAGATGCTGCAGGTGAGGAAGCTCATCGACCGCTTCAACTGTTTGAAAGTCCAAGCCGACGCGATCACGAACTCAATCGAATCGGATGAGGCCTGGAAGTGGGCGAAGAACGACGACACGGCCGCCAAGATCAAGCAGGCGCTCGAGCAGATGGGCACGTCGACGAAGACCGACCCCAAGCTCGTGGCTGCACTGACCACGCCCCTCCCCAAGCTGAAGAAGACCTACAACGACGTCGACTTCAAGGCGATCCTCAAGAGCGTGTGCAACCTGGAGCCCAGCCTGAACTCGCTGCAGGAGTGCCTCACGTGCATCATGGGGTGCCACAACCTCAAGCACCCCTCGGCGTGATGATCGGATGAGCTGACGGCACAGCAGCTCCCATGAGGGGTGGTCCAAGAGAGATGCGTTACAATGTGAGGGCGAGCAGCGGCGACAGCAGCAGATCAGTGATGCTACGCCTCCTCCTGTGCATCCCCCTCCCTCGTCCATCCCACTCTTTTTCTCTCCCCCCCAACCAAGCCCGTCCACGCGTTCCTCCTGGACCACCCCTCGGGCGCAAGGGTGCGCAGTGGCGGGCGCCCGCGCGCAAGTTTTGATGGCTCGCGGGCACGTGCAGGGGCGCCTGAGCTTCTCCCGAGGCCCCCCCGACTCCCCCGCCCGGCCAAAATCAAAATCCATCGCAAATTCCACCGCGGTGGATTTCGCGGTGGATTTTGAAATTCCATCGCGACTTTCATTGTTTTTTTACAGGGTTTGGACCGGTGGATTTTTTTTCCACTGCGAGTTCCACCCCGGTGGAATTCCCGGTGGAATTTGAAAATCTCTCCCCCGAGCGATTTTGGGCCGAGGACGGCCTTGGCGGCTGCCGACGGCGCGGTCTGGGGCTGCGGACGGCCCCTGGCGGCCGTCGGCAGACAGTGGAGAAGGGTTGCAGGCTGAGATGGAGGGCAGAAGTTGGGAGGGGGGCGAAAAAACACACATGATGAACAAAAACAATGAAACGGCGGGAGTGATGTATATGGGTTCTCTGATATCGTGCTGTGTCGATCTTGTTAGAATGCTGGCGTCCGACGCGTGTCCTCTTCAACTTTGAATTCGACCGTGGCAGCTTTCAGTGCGCTCGCTCTGCTCGGTCTGCTGGCAACTGCTGGCACACGTGCGTGGTGATTCACGGCATGCGCTATCCAGGTGTCCTGTGCTCGGCAATTTCTTTCATCACCACTGCCTTGTGCGTTGGCTTGCCAACAGTGGTCAGGTGTTACGCGACGGGGTAGATCGCGCGCTCTGCCTGAGAGCTCGCACTGTGTGCTCTGCCAAACGTGCTCTGGGGCGGCGCTGATATCATCGCACGCACTCGTTCAACGTGTTCGGCGCCATTGGGTTCGCGTGTGGGAGTGGGAAGGGCATTAGGGGAGGAGCAGGGTGAGGGGGGGAGCGGGATGCATATGGGAGGCGGGAGGAAGGACGCGACGCGGGAGTGGTGGGCGACGTGTATGGGATAGGAAGCAAGTATGGCAGAGGAGATATGCAGTGGCACGTGCAGAGCGCAGGGTGCAGTGCGACGGTACGCCTTTGTTAGATGTAGGTTGCCCGCAGCCTCTCCTCTGAACCATCTCTCACGCGTCGCATTAATCGTTTGGGAGATCGAATGCTCATCACGCCTGTTCCGATTGTCATTGTGTATCGTGCAGCCCTCTCTGGCGTCAAGCCTATTCTAGCTGGACGCTTATGCCATGTCACGCCCCGACTCTAGGGGCCGAACCCCGACTGGCCCACGCGCCTGGCATGCTACTTCCCAAGCTGAACGGGATTCTGGGTCGCAGCTTTTGCAGTTAATGATCAAGCTTTACGCAACATGTAAAATTTCAGCCAAGGATTTCTGCAGCCTCTGCTGGCATGCACATGGCGCCAACGTGGCGGGGGGGGACTTCGGCATGTATGCAAAGGATCCTAGCAGTCAAAGCGGCAAATTTCAACATCATTTAGACGAGGTCCTACCACAACCCAAATTTTTATTTCCTGTCTCAACTCCCGTGAATTTCAATCGCCGCCCAGAGCGTACGTTGAGAGATGTATTAATGAGGTGCCCGTGTGAATCGTTGGCAGAGGAGATCAGCACAGACCCCATTGACCCTGTCGCACGTGCTGTCCCCCCCTGGGTCCCGAACGTCCAGCGTGATGGATGCACCGGTGTATTATAACCACCCACTTGTTACTGCTGCCCGAGACAGTGGTCACGACCTACCAGTTCCTATTGCGATATACTTAGACGGTGTACAATACATCAGTCAAGCAGCAGGTCGTTCAGATACAGTTTTGGGCGTGTGGATGGTGAATCTTATCTCGATCTCCCCATGCCACTAGTACCTTTCATTCCGTCTCTCCCATCAGCCTTCCCCTCCATCCTCAAACTTATCAGACCTCCTTCCCCCTCATATCAATTACTCTTTCGCCTGCAATGTATGTTACCTTATCCCAAATACCCATCAGCATCCTCTTAAGTATCCCTGTTTCTGTCCGTCGCATCCTCTCCTGCTCAACTCCACCCCCTTACCCCGCTCCCCAGTCCTCCATCCACCAGTCTGGGCAACTAGCCTCACGAGTTTATTATTTCGCAGGCAAAGCGACACCTGCTCGTGCGGGTGCAAGGGCTGGTGTTCCCTTTTTCCTTTACTGCAAGCGTGCAAGTGGCAGCTGACGAGCATGGCCACTGGCTCTCGCCCTGCTCAGCGTCACGATCAAACGCCGTGGAGCCCTGGGGACCCGCTGGGATCGACGGCCCCCTTGGGTTATAGGTGCGTGATGGTGTGGATCAAGGGGGATTGGAGCGAGCGCGCTCACAGTTTGGGGCTTGCGAGCTGGTCGTCAAAATACGCTCCCTGTCAGTTTTGTAGCCTTCTGAAACCCGACCTCCATTCTTGCAGTCATTGCCTGTCTGATCCTGCGGGTCCTGGGTGGCCACTCCGATCTCACGCCCAGTATGATCGTTCGTGTCGAACGTGCGAGATAGAGTTGACATTGACATCGGAAGCAGAAAGATGTGAGTTGGTCAAGGTGCTTCGTTGGAAGAAGGGTAAGCGCATTTTGGGCCGCTGTGTAGGCAAGGCCGTCAAAATAGGAGATATAGCGTTGCAGGAGGATGATCGACTGGGGCCCTCGGCCGAGCTTCTCGACATCGCTAACCTTGAGAAGCGACCTCTGCCTCTAAAGATCACGCTCTGGAGGCCGAGGCTGGGGGACGGGAACAAGGTGTTGGATTCGGTTTACCATCGGTGTCCATTATTTGCTAATGCACTGTTTGCCAGCCCGCACTCGTGCTTGGCGATAGATTCCCTACATTGCTTGTACTTCGGACCAATCATGCGGTACATATCGCGTGGCCTGTGGCGTATCATTTTAAGCAACAGGTGGCGTATACATGGTGATGTGGACACCGTCATATCGACGGGCCTGAAGACAATCCAGGGAGACCTGGAAGCGTGGCAGGATCGCCACGACACAGACGGGAGTAGGGCGAGCGCGTTGACAGTGAACATGCTTGGTAAGCGAAGAGGGTACAACCTCCAGGACTGTTTTTTCTGTTTTGTCACGGTAGTGCGCACGGGGGGTAAAGCAAACCCTCCTCCCGTCAATTCCCAAGCCCATGTCTCCATCCGCCTCCTCATCCTACTCTTCCTCCTCATCCCACTTTGTATCAGTCTCTTTCGCATTCGCTTTATATCCGTCTTTCTCTTCCCCCTCCGCCTCCTCTTCCTCTCCGACCTCCTCCTCCATGCATTATGCCGTTCTTGTCGTCCCTCCTTCCCCTCCCGCTGCACAATGTAGTACCGCATGCCATCGCGGTCTCGCCCTTTCCCTTTGCATCGCCATCTGCATCACCGCCGTTATCGCAATCGTCTTCAGATTATCCTTTAACGCCCTAATCCTCAGCATTCTTGCTCGCAATCACCCCCTTCCAACACCACCCCCCTTAACAAGATGGAACGGCATAATCCATCTCAAACTCCATCGCGATGGATTCTGCGATGGACTTTGTGTTCAATGCATGTGCTCTGGGACGCATGCTTGTTATAGAAACGTTGGCAATCTGGCGCTAGGTACCACTCGTAAACCCTCTAGTTCCGTGTATCTCGTCTCTGTTCGGTCTAGCCAGCTGCGCTCTCGTCTGATGCTTCGCCCGCGCTCCCGCTCGCATGCATTTGCTGGATCGTTCGCATTGCGAGGCTGGAGGTTCGCACGGCGATGGGCCGATGTATGCCAACGTCGCACCATCCCACTCTTTCTCTCACATCCCTCCACCTTCAACTCCCTTCCCTCGTATCGCCTCAGGTTACGTTCTCCCCGCTCCCGATCCCCAGCCCACCTAACCCCCTCGGTCAGAGAAGCTAGCTTCGGGAACACACGAGTTATTGGTCGGCCATGAGCTGCGCCATGTTGGGGTCGGCCACGGGATGGCGGTTACATAGGCAAGTGTTTTGGGAGAAAAACATCACGGCGCCAGCACACGCAGCATCCTGGGGGGAAGGTCAGTCTGAAGGCCGCCGAGTGCGGCATCCTGCTCCCATTTGTTATTTCGCAGCTGGAGAAATATGGCGGGGGCGCGTTTTTTGGGGAGCCACTAATGGAAGCTGGTCACTCGCTACAGTCCTTCATCAAAGTCATGCGCGACGAGCCTGGTATTGTTAGCAAGCGGGGACGTGACCACATGGTTTTCTCTATGGAATTACATATGCGCTGCTGCGCGCTTGCGTCCATTGGCTTGACCCCAGAGCACCACCCTCTATGTCACATGGCGTTCAGGACACACTTTCTTCATCTGAGTAGTCGTCGTCGTCGTCGTCGTCTGGAAAACGCATACGGGGGATGGTCAGCGTGCGATGTAAACGCTTCAGCCAGACCGAAAAAGAAGAGGAGGGATGAGACGGAATGGGGGACCGTGATGGAGAGGAGAGGACGAGGACGGGGTGAAGTGACGCGTATGATGGGGCGGGCCAGACTTTAGTTAAGGGGGGCGGCTCGCGAAGGGCAGGGGGGCGAAAGTGAGGAGTGCAGCCTGGGTGATAGATATGACTGGACGGCGGACTCCATCTCAAAATCCATCGCGATGGATTGTGCGATGGAGTTTGGGCACTGGATGTGCGCACGAGCTCTGGGTAGAGACATGCAGTCGATATCGGGACAGTCGCGAGTGACGACGAGACAAGGGAGGTAATGGGACGATGGAGGGTTCATTAAGGAATAAGCTGAAGCGCAGAGCGCAAGGAGACAGTTCGACGAGGAGAATTCAGAGGGCGAGAAGGACATGCGGGAGGGGGAGGATAGGATGAGGGAGGGAGGAGAGGACACGGCACACCATAACGTCAAAACACGCAGGGTGTCGGAGCATGGGTCGCCAAAGATGTATAACTGTTTCTTGGACGAGGCGCTGAACGTCCCCCTCCGAGACGTATCCCAATTTGCGCACAGGTCCACTTTCGAACGCAGAGTTTTCTCTCTAATTGAGCTGCAGGGGGTTCTAGGGCTACGTCAATTTGCATCGGGCGGGCGATGGCTGCCACTTGTCTCGGGCTGGTCTTCAGCGTGATCGCTGGTTGCTCAATGGCCGTCAGAGTTACGTCAACTGCTCATCCTGAGGCTGAATCGTGGCCGCTTGCAGTGGAACAGCGACTCGTTAGGCTAGATGTCCCCGTCGACATCGAGAGTGGCGACCCTACTACGATGCTTTCTTGCGCGTTTACGTCTCTCTCAGAGGTCCTGCCTTCCATTCAGAGGTCCACGGGCTTCGTGGAGATGTTTGCGGGGACAGCAGGATGCACGGAGGAAGTCAAGAGGCGGGGCATCACGGCATTTTCTTTCGAGCGCAACCGTGCGCCTTATCAGAATTCGTCCCTGCTGAGAGGGACTCTCTATGCATTGTTTCTGGTCGCAACTATCATGGAGGGTGGATTGCTCTGGCTTTCACCTCAATGCTCCACGTGGATCTGGCTTAGCCAAGGACGCACTCACCGTTCGTCCGAGGACCCCTTCGGCAACGCGGCTCGGCTGGATGTCAGGCAATCGCTCTACGATGCTCAATTCACGTCCACGGGTTTGTTGAACCACTTCCCTGTGAGAGTGTTTGTGTGGGGCAGCAGTTCAGCGTTGTGATTGCACCCTATAGCGCAACAGAACAACAAACAAGGGTACGATTGGGGGGAGGTGCACATTGCTCACAAATAATGGTGGGCGGCGAGGGGGGGGAGGGGACGCGACGCGGGCGGGAGTGGAATGGGGAGGTGCTGTGTGATGGAGGTGGCAAGCGAACAAGTGCTGGAGCAGGGGGACCGCCAAGCGGAAATCAACAACTATACATTCCCACTCACCCCGTTCGCCGCCCCTCCATCCCACGGCTACTGCCAAAATCCATCGCGAGATCCATCGCGATGGATTTTGCGATGGATTCTGGGTTTCTCGCGTTCCCAGGTCGTTCCTGATGTTATTCGCCACGGCGCGGCGGGTTAAGTATTGCTGCGAACAGCCCATGCGGTCGCTGCTGTACAAGATGCCATGCGTGATGGATTCTATCGCGAGCACGTCTGGGCGGAGGTTCTTCTCTTACGCTGGGGCGTTTGGTGCTTCTTCGATCAAGCCGCTCGAGTTCTACACCACCCTTGGGCGCTATCAGACGGAGGGATTAATCAGGACGTATCGTGTTGCCAGTGACCGCGTTGGGTGCGGTGATCAGACTCGGCTCACCCAAGTCACACCCTCGTCTTCATCGGATGCGGGTCACGTGTCAGGGACGGCCGAGATCAAAGGCAGTTCTGCGTATCCAGTGGAGTTTTGCGAGGCTGTTGCGAAGATAGTCGGCCAGCTGTGAGATGGTTGTCGCAAGGATGTTCGACCACATTTGAAATGTTTCACGCTCGATCGGGCACTCGAGTACGCATAGCTTCGCAGTCTGCGTCAGGTACTTAAAGCAGAAGGGATGTAGAGAGACGCTCGGGGGGGAGGGACATCGTCGCCTCGAGGGCAACGACGGGGGAGGGGGGCGGCCCAGTGTCACTAACTGCCAGTAGGAGGTCATCCCGAGCGGTGCCCCCCTCGCCCTCGCATTAAGTAGCCCAGCCATGGGCACCGCAGCCATCGGATGAGGAGGAGGAGGAGGAGGAGCAGGATGAGCAGCATCATGAGCAAGAGCACGCGCGCAGGAGGAGGAACACTGAGGATCGTGAGGAGAGATGCAGAGGATGAGGAGGAGGAGGATGAGGAGGAACAGTGAGGGTCGGGATGCGGGGGAGGATGATGAGGAGGAGGACGAGGAGGAGGATGAGGAGGAGGAGAAGGAACACAGAGGGTCGGGAGGAGGAGGAGGAGGAGGAGGAGGAGGAGGATAAGGAGGAGGAGGAGGAGGAATGATCACG
>CAUYUJ010005546.1:32500-59066 GCA_963575745.1 Prorocentrum cordatum
GCCCTGGGTAGTGAAGGGGAGCCAGTCAGTGATAGGGCCCCGAAGCCAAGCAAAAATTCTGGAATCGCTTACCTAAATCTGCCGTAGCTGGTGTTTCCGGGCGACAGCAGTTCAGGCTCGTGGAATGGGGCGGAGGAGGCCAAGCACACGTCACCGAACCAGGTCCCACCAAACCCAAGCCTCCCAATGCACGACCCCCACCTGCTTGCTTCAAGAAATCTGGCGTCTTGATTTTGTGACGCGGGCCCCCGACCTTTTCCCCGTGACCAGCGCTTCATCCCGAGCCAGGTATTCACGGTCCCGAGGCCCGTTGACGGCTCCGCGAATGGGGCCCAGTGCAGATCCAAGACCCCCGCGCGGACTTGCAAAAGTTTGTGTCTATGCCCGTTATCACCATCCACCATAGCACCCCAACCCAACCCGAAGGCTTCAACTTGCCCTCCATTTCTGGCGGGGGGGGGCCCGGGAACGTTGAAAAAACACATATATGGAACCTGTGTACCCCCCCCCCACCCGACATTCGGGTCTTCGGGCTGGGCTGGGGTGGTCTGCTAGGAATAGTCACGTTTGGGCTCCTCTTACCAGTTTGAAACATATCCCTATCCCTATGTTTGACATCACATCTTAAGGATTGCCTCAGTTTCTGAGGGCCTATCCCTGAGATTGTCCTCGCTTTTTGCTCGCCAATCTTAGGGATAGGGATACGTTCGAGGCTGGTTATCGTCTGCAGGACCAGCTGAGCCAGAGCATGGACCACGCCCTGGGCGCCCGCCTCGGCGGCGCCGGGCCGCCCGCGGCGGCGGCGCCGCCGCCCCGCGCGGCGCCCGGCGGCCTGCCCGCCGCGCGCGGCGCCGCGGCGCGCGGCGCTGGCGGCGCAGGGCCCCCGGGGCGCCGCCGCGCGCCGCCGCGCTGAGGGCCCGCGGTGTGCGTCGGGCCAGACGGAAGGGGGGGGGATAGGGAAAGTCGGGGGTTCCAGGGCGCAAAAAACGCCCCTACCCTGGTTTACCATGCGCTGCGCTACGGGGAAAAGGGAAATTCGGGAGGGGATATCACCAGCCTCGAACGTATCCCTATCCCTAAGATTGACGCGCCAAAAGGCGATGACAATCTTAGGGATGCGCCCTCAAAAAATAAGGGAATCCCTAAGATTGGCATCGTGATGAGGAGGTGCCCAGCATAGGGAAAAGGATATGTTCCAGGCTGGTAATGGACAGACGGGGGTCAATGCAAACGGGGGTCCGCCAGGGCGCCGGATCCTGCAGGATCCTGCGAAGGCCCCCCTTTGGCTGACCCGGGTCAGCGAGCCGCTCATGGCCGCGAGGCGGCCGCGCGTATTGGCTGACCCGGGTTTGCGAAGACCTGCGTTGCAGTTTTCTTTTCCTGCATTGCAGTTTTTGGTTTCCCGCTGACCCGGGTCTGGACTGACCCGGGTCAGAAGATCCCCGATAGGGAAAGTCGGGGGTGGACAGACCTCCTACCCTGACACGTCGATTAAGGAGCCGTTTTCACTAGGGGAAGGTTTAGTATACAGGGAGGTGCTTGTCAACCGCCGAGAAAGGGGGGGTACGAAAGCTGCTGCATGCAGCTGGTTTCGGCCCCGCCGAGGGGCCCATTCCTCGATGCATGGGCGCCTCCCGGCGCCGGGAGGCGCCAGGAAGATCAGTTGCGTGAGCTGCTTCTCAACCCCCCCCTGTGCTAACCCCCCCTTTTGCCCGACCCGAGTGTGGGCGCCGCGGCGAGAGCGACGAGCCGAGTCGAAGAGCAACAATCATTGCATGCACATCAGCTTCTGGCGCTCCGCGCGGGCCTCTCGGTGTTTTGGTGGGGCGGGAGGACGAGGAGGAGGTGGTCTGGCGCACGTACTCGCAGGACAAGCTCGGCAGAAGCTGGACGTGCCAGCACAATGGCGAAGAGCATGAATATGAGTCTGGTCGGTCGGACCGGTGCTTCACTGCATCAATGGGACATGTGTGGATTTTGTTCAGTTCCGAGACAAACGAAAAAGGGCCAGCGATTGCCCCGATGCGTTGACGAAGGTTCGATGTGATAGTCCCACTTTGGATAACTGGCGTTTTGCGTGGTCTTCTGATTCGAATGGCAAAGGCGGCAACATATGGACGTACAGGCTCTATGGCGAAGACCAGGGGGTAAGTATGTCTTGTCGGTGGGACCGCGTGGGCAGCAGGTCTTCAACAAACATTAATCCTTGGCTTCACCCTGGGCAGCCTGGACCGCCACTGCCAAGGAGGACGAGGACAACGTGGTTTGGTGCGCGTGCTCGAAGGACAAGGTACGCAGGATCAGGACGTGCCAGCACAATGGCGACGAGCATGCGGAGAAGTCTGGTTGGTGGGACCTGTGGTTCATTGCATCAATGGGACATGTGTGGATTTTGTTCAAATCGACAAAAATGTTCGGGCCAGCGATTGCCCCGATACGTTGACGAATGTTCGATGTGATAGCTCAACTTTGGATAACTGGCGCTCTGCCTGGTGCTCTCTCTCGAAGCATAAGGAAGACAACATCTGGACGTACAGGCACAACGGCGAACACCATGAAGGTGAGCAAGTTTTGTCGGTGGGACCGCGTGGGCAGCAGGTCTTCAACAAGCATTCACAGTTGGTTTCAGCCTGGGCAGCCTGCACCGCCGGTGCCCATGACCACGACGGCGGTGAGCGCGACGTCGCAGGACTTGCAGGGCAATGTGAGGGGGGGCGGCTCAGGCAGAGATGCGTCGAGCCCCAGTCGAAGACACGTCGCCGATAGAGAGACGCGTCGACCCCGATCGCCCTCTCATCGCCGATAGGTGCCTGATAGCCCAGCCCGCCCATGAGCATGCGGCCTCGCCATCGGGGGTAAAGCGCCGATCTATCTATAAGTCGGGCATGTCCCTTCACAGGAAGAATATTCAAGAATAGTCCAAACATAGTCTGGGGACGAGTTTCCTTTGTTTGATTCGTTTTGTGTGTGTGGCTTTTGTGCATGTTTGATTTGTCGTCCAACATCCCTCTGTAGGAGGACATGCCCGCCCTAATTCCTTCCAGCGCTCCAGGACGCTCTGAGAAGGCCGCGGCACCCGACACATCCCTCCGAACCTCCCGATCGTAGATATTCCTGAAATTTTGGACGCTTCGCGTATCCCCACCAGCCTCCGCCGCCCTGGACGCTGTCGTGAGCCGCCTGATCCGCGGCCCCGCGCGCGTTAGGTAATTTAGTCGCGTCCGCGGCCCGTTCGCGACCTCCCGCCGCTGGCGCTTCCGCCTGCGGCTGTAAAAAGAAAGAAAGTATCCCCACCAGCCTATCCAGAAACGATGTCCAGGCGAGTTGAGGTGATCAGGTAATTGCGGAAGCAGAGAGGTGAACGGCCGAACCGTGCGAAGGAGGGAGGATGAGAAGGAGGAGGCTGGATGGACGGATGAGGGAGTGGGGAGAAGGAAGATGAATAGGATGATGATGATGATGATGATGATGATGATGATGATGATGATGATGATGATGATGATGATGATGATGATGATGAGGAGGAGGAGGAGGAGGAGGAGGAGGAGGAAGAAGAAGAAGAAGGAGTAGGAGGAGGCAGGAGGAGCAGGAGGAGGAGGGCAAGCAAATGGGCCAGAGGTCTCCTGGATGCCTCTCGGAGCCTCTTGGGATATCTCTTGGGCGCTTCTTGGGGGTCTCTTGGGACGTCTTAGGGGTCTCTCGGCGGTCCTAGGGGGCTCTTGGGCGTCTTGGGTGCCTCGGGGGGGCCTCTTGGGGCCGCTTGGGGTCCTCTTCTGGGCCTCCTGGGGGCCTCTTGGGGCCATCTTGCCGCTTTGAACGCTTCAATGGCTCGCGGCACCGCCCGTGCAGGTCCAGGGGAGGGGTACGGGGGAGGGGTAAACCGGTAAACCCCTCCCCGAAGGGGAAAAGGGTGGTAGAAGAGGAACCCCCCTAAACCACCTACGCCTCGAGGGCTGGTGCGATTTTCGCTGTCCGATCCCAAACGTCCGGAGTCTCGAGTCTTCCAGATCGACGCGGGCCACGACCACCTCCCCGGGGCCGGCTGTTCTTCCCGATCCGTTTCTGCTGACTGCCCCGGGGCCCGGTTGGAGACCACCGAGGGGCCGAAGACGACGTGCAGAGCTTCCGTCCCGCTCGCTTCGGGCTGCCGGACGTCAGAGGAAAACACCAGGAATCCGAAGGCCGAAAACCATCACGTCGCTAACTTGGGGCCCGAGGGAGGCCCCAGGGGCCCCAGATTAGTGAAGTGATGTTTTTTTCCCACGTGAGGACCCCGAAATTCATCACTTCACTAAACCGAGGTCAGGACGAAAGTCAGAGGCCGAATTGCTGCTGTGATGCAACATCGGTCTCGTAAGGAAGGCGGATAAAAGAAGATTGGGTTTGGGCCCTCCCAGAGAGTAACAGAACACAGCAAAGGCGCATCGGCTCTTGAAGTAGGACGGCGCTCGAAGCAAAGTGGCATGTGGTAATCCGGAAATACTTACTACACCAGAGGTGAGCCCCAATCAGTGGACGGTTTGAAATGGGATCGACCAAGAGATCGATGAGGAGATCGACCAGGAACCCGGGAACCCACCGAAATCGGCCCGTAACCAATAGCCGGGAACCCGGGCACCCCGAACAGGCAACCCGGGAACCCAGCTGGCCACCAACATCGGCGGGACGACGTCGCCAAATCTCTCAGTAGTTCCCGCCGGGACCCCTTCAGTGCCGACACTGGTCGGGGGAAGTGGTGCGGGAGGGTGTGCCTCGACCCATGGCTGCAGTTTTCGCTGGAGCGCCAACGCCCTGGCCTCGCAGAGCCCCCCGTTCGGTCGGGTTGACCCACGAGAGGGTCCAGCGACAAGGGGGTGGTGCAATATAGGTTTGGTGCAACAGATTTGCGGGGTTGCAATACGTTGGGGGCGTGCGACACATTCTGGGGCGCAGACGTATTGCTGGATTCTCGCGTGCAGTGCATTCGTTGCAATACCATACAGTACAATTTCCCGGTTCAGTGCGTTTGCAATACAAGTGCTCCAGACCTACTGCACCACCCCCTTGCAGCTGGACCCCCTTCTGGGCCACCCAAAGTTCGGGGAGCCCTGACCGTGCGGGAGGTCAGCTGCGGGGCGGCAGGTGCCCGGCTTCGCCTTGCTATCGCTGCCCCTCTCGATCGCCGAACGCCTTCCGCCACTCTCAAGCTGGGCCGGTCCCTCTACAGGAGGAGAATTCAAAAATAGTCAAAACGTAGTACGGGGACGATTTTTCGACTTTTGACCATTTCGGGGTATTTTTGAATATTCTTTCAATTTGTCGTCCAAAATGGGCCTGTAGGGGGACGTGCCCGACCTAACGCTACTCGCAGAGTGCCTGCTGACAAACGTCCAGAAAGAAAAGGAGGTCTTCCCATATGCAATGAGTCGTCAATCCCCCGCGGCGGATCCAGGCCATTTGCAAGTAATTACTTTGCGAGTAGTGGAGCGCGCTCGTCCAGCACAGTCAACCCGCACAGTCAGGATCGGCAACCTTGCCAAGGGTACTCTTGCACCCTTGCCATTTTCGGCCCATGCTGAGCGAGTCTCGCTGGCCAGCCCTGTTCGAAAAAACGTGACAGTCGAGGCGCGGAAGGCGGAACCCTTGTCGTTGGGGATGGGGCTCCGTTCTCTTTGATTGCTGCACAGTTTGCTTCAGGTGTTCCTCAGGTTCCCGATGGGACATCGAAGTCCAACTCGTGGACAAAAATGGGGCCTCGTTCCCTCTTTGGGGATCCTTAGGTCAACACCCCGACGGCACCTGCGGCCTGCAATGCCTTATCCCGCCATCACATGTTTCACCCCTTCTATCGTCTCCAGTCGTAGCGGGAGCTCCCGCGGCAGAAGAGCACCCAGAACGAGCCCCTGCTCGACAGAGGGGGGCCCATCTTAGGGCTCCTCTGTGACAGAGGGGGGGTCGAACAACGAATTCTCACCTAGTTTCGGCATGTGGATTAGCATCCTTACCGCGCATCCTCACTTCGACGTGGGTGGGCATCGCTGCCGGATGGGCCGCGGGAGGCACGCGAGGGGCCCAGAGCCCCCCCCCCCCCGCGAGAGGCCCCGAGGCGGGCGGCCCAGGCCTCCAACCGCCCCGCGCCGCTCTCCCTCCTCCTCCTCCTCCTCCTTCCTCCTCCTCCTCCTCCTCCTCCTCCATCCTCCTCCTCCTCCTCCTCCTCCTCCTCCTCCCTCCTCCTCCTCCTCCTCCTCCTCCTCCTCCTCCTCCCCCCTCCTCCTCCCCCTCCTCCCCTCCCTCCTCCTCCCTCCTCCTCCTCCTCTCCTCCTCTCCTCCTCCTCATGCTTCTCCCGCTCCTCCTCCTCCTCCTCCTCCTCCTCCTCCTCCCTCCTCGTTCTCCTCCTCCTCCTCCTCCTCCTCCTCCTCCTTCTCCTCCTCCTCCTCCTCCTCCTCCTCCTCCTCCTCCTCGAGGATGTGCCCACGCACCGCGGCCTCGCCGAGCGCAGCCCCGAGAGCGGCGCCGGCCTCAGCGCGCCCTCTCCAGCCGATCGGCGGGGCTGGGGCGGCGCCCGGCGGAGGCGGCGCCCGCGGGGGCGCGGAGCGTGCGCACCGGCAGCGGCCCCAGCCAGCACGCTTGGGCGTCACATAGTGGGGGGATCATCAATGGGGGGGTGGCGAGGGTGGTCCGAAAGGGTACCCAAACGGTACCTCAACAAGCCCCCTGGGTCTCTGGAGGGAAAGGAAACGGGGCCGTTTTCTGACCCCCCCAGCTATGACCCCCCCCCCGGAAGCCACGCCCAACACGCGAGAGGCTCGCGCAGGTGCTACCTGGGGGGTGGCCCCAACATAGGGGGTGAAGGAAACGGCCCTTGGAGCCAGCAGGGGCCCGGACGGGGCCCTAAAGGGCCCCTTGTGTGGGTCCTCCTCTTCGCCCCTCGTTGTAGGCCACCCCCCTATATACAGCACCCGCCCGTGGGGCACCAGCACCCGCCGACCAGGGCGATCGCCATGGGCACGTCAAGGGCAGGGATAGGGGGGGGGGGAACAGGCATAGGGGATCGTCCGCTCATCGCCAGTAGGGGCCCGACAGCCCCACCCCGCCCAGGAATGTGCAGCTTCGCTATCCAGGGCCTAGCGCCGATCTGTCGGCAATGTGTCGCCGATTCCAGGTTGGGGTTCCCCCCCCAGCATCACCCCTCAGTGCGGAAAAAAGGGCTACTAAAATTGAAAGCACTTTTCGGGGAACACAAAGACATCAACATAAGCTTTCGGAGGTCTGCGCGTATTGCTCGCATCGGCGTCGGAGCCCCCTTGGGGCGCCTTGGGCGCCGCCCCTGCGCGCTCCGCTCGCCAGGGGCGGGGGGCCAGCGCCGATCCAAGAAGCGCGCGCGGACCTTCAAATCATGGGCAGGAGGAGCACGTCGAGATCACAGTAGCCCACTGTCTGGTGCCCACTCGTGCCAACGTGCAGTCCAGACCAGCAGCACCGCATCGAGGCGACCCTTGCACCCAGGGGTATTCGACCCTGGACCCTCCCAAGTTTTTTTTTGGGCCCGGCGCCGCCGGAGCTGTTTCAGCACGGATCGGGAGCCGTGAGGCGGGGTCCATGCAAACGCTTGGCATCGCTCGGACGGACGTGTATTTTTCCTTCGGCGAGGACCATCGAGGAGCATCCTTGATCATATGGCGAAGAAAACCACGCACAACACCGAAGCAAAAACACAGGGAATGGACGTCCGAGCGATGGCCAGAACGGGGGTCAGCCAGAGCGCCCGATCTTGCAGGATCCCGCAGGGTCAGGGTCGCATTGACCCGGGCTTGGGCGCAGGATTCTGAGAAACATCTTGCAGGATCCTTCGCATCGACCCAGGTTTGGGTGCGGGATCCTGCAGGATTCTGCAAGGCCTGACTGACCCGGGTCTGGATTGACCCGGGTCAGCAGATCCCCGAATGGACATCCCAAGCGCCGCGCGTGATGCAGTCTTGCTCCGTCTGTGACTGCAGGGGTCTTCGCCCGGCGGCGGGATGGGGGTTCGGGGCGCCTGTCTTGGTCACCGGCCTTTCACAGCGTAGACTTAAGTCAAGCACGTCCCTCTACAGGGGGAATATTCAAAAATAATCAAACATAGTCTGGTGACGATTTGTTGAGCATGTTTGGAGTATCGCTGTGGATTTGTTTAAACTATGTTTGATTTTTCATCCAAAATCCGTCTGTAGGGGGACATGCCCGACCTACGCAAAGACTAGACTTTGCAAGGACCTTCCTCCCTCGGGTGTCCGTGCTCCCCCCCTTTCGCTCCGCCGTCATTCGCCGCGGCGGGCGCCGCGGTTTGCAGCGGCCTTCCAACACCCTTGGGTGGCTTCATTCTTCCACCCACGTTCCCCGGTGACCTCCCCCGGGGGCATGTGCTCCCCCAGATCCACGCCCTGACCTTCCAGGAGGGTTCGAAAATGGCACGTGGATCTGAGCGCCCAACTTCAGTCGAAGCTTTCGGCAGTCCAGATGGGTCTCTAGGTCTGGAGTGCTACTTTTCAGCACTCTGGAAGGTCAGGGCGTTTGATGGCCCTGGGGCCCGAAACCAAACCCCAGAGGCCGAGATTGGGGGAGGAAGCGACGGGACTGAACAAATGGTCTGCATGCGACCGCCGCCGATCCCGCCCCTCTGTATCCTCCCTGCCGCCAGTCTATGCCATGAGTTCTGCCCTCGACACGTGGCCTGGCATTGGCTCTGGCAGTTGCTCCCTCGGTCCCGCCGCAGCTGGCAGACGATTCGCTCAGGGACAACGTCAGAGGAGGGCGCATCGACCCCCACTCGCCAAGGGCTCCCGCGAGGGCGCGAAGTCATTCGCGGTTCGCGCTTCGCGGTCCTCGTTCCTCCTCCCCCTCCTCCTCGTCCTCCTCTTCTCCCTTTGGGAGGGCGGCGCGAGAGCGCGAAGTTATTCGCGCTTCGCGCAGCGCGAAGCGCGAAGTTGGGAGCCCTAGATTGATCGCCGATAGGGGCTTGGTATTCCACCCCGCCAAGAATCGGAGGGATTCGCTATCGGCGGTTCGTCGCCGATTCACCGGCGGTGCATCGCCGATTCCAGGACGACGATCCCACCTCGGTCCAGTCTTCGTCCTTCACGTCCCCCTTCAATCACACCGCTTGCGTACAGCTGTCTTTCCTGCCCCGCTTCTGTTCCACGGCCTCTCCCAAGATGGGTCGGGGCAAATCGAGGTACACGGGGATGAATCTAGGGGCATGCTCATACACGTCGAGGCAAGCCCAGAGATATCCAGGTCATCTTGGAATCACATGTATGGATCGAGGGACATCGGAAGCCGGGAAGCCTTCACTTCAACGCGCCTCCGCTGAACCCGAGGCACATGCCGCGCCGCCCGAGGGAGACCAGCCGCGCGGCCGAGGGCTGCCCACGATGCGAGCGGCCTGAGGTCTGGATAGTCGAAGTGGGTACGGAAAAAATGGTGACGAAGATCTGGGCACGCCAGAGAACCCCAGAACCACCACCACGTAGACTTTCCTGGAGGGCCCCCCCAGGGGAGAGCCCACCGACATCGGCGCGAGCCCTCTGGTTGTCGTTCTGGTCGATTGGGCCGTCGGGGACGCTCACATCGACCACAACCAGCACCAACCGGGTTCTGGTGTTCTAGCGATTGTTGACATGCGTCAGACATCCCCCAGGTTGCGTTCTCGCTGTGGTTCTGGCCGGCTGCTGTCCCCGCAGAGGACCCGCAGCAGCCCCTGCTCATTCTGAATTGGATTGTTGGTGTTGCCGCGGATTTCGCCAGTTTGAGCAACATGCGCGCCCTTCCCAACAGCGGCCGCCATCGGTTTTGGACAGCATCTGCTGTTTGGCATCGTACCTAGTTTGTCCGTACCCACTTGGGCGACGCAAAGAAACGGGTTCGATCGCCCCGACATTCGTGCGTCAGCTGCCGGCGTAGAGTTGCGCGCGAGTGCCCTTACTTCCAATGCAGCGTGCCGCGCTGGTTGCCCGCGTAATTACGCTGCGGCGTGAGGCCGCTGCGCCACCTCGCGCAAGGCTCGTTTCCGATCGTTGCTGCTCTCGGGCGTGCGAGTGAGGGCCGGCCGCGGGCGGCATGCAGCGGAGCCCGCTCCCCGCTTCAGATGGATGGGATGTGCGGGAAGAGACCTCCTCCTCCTCCTCCTCCTCCTTTTCCTTCTTTTTCTCTTTCTTCTCCTCCTCCTCCTTCTCCTCCTCCTCCTCCTCCTCCTCCTCCTCCTCCTCCATAGCCATTTTGGCTCATGCCTGCCTGGGCGCGTGGCGGGCGGTGCGCGGCGTGCCTCTCGCCCTCTGGAGCCCTGTCGCCCCGGCAGGCACAGAGACCGGCTCGACCTCGTTGCCCCCCTCGCCCTCGCGGCCTCTGGCAGTGGCTGCGGCCGACTGCAGCGGAGCAGCCGCGGCACGCGGCGGCGGAGCTGCCCGTCGGCGGCTCGGTCTGGCCCGCGCGGCACGCCAGGCAGGGGGCGGCCCGCGCTGCCGGCGCCGGGCGGCTCCAGGCGGCCCCCACCCGAGTGGCCGACCTCGAGGCCCAGTGCGCGCAGCTCCAGGCGGGCCTGGACCACGCGCCGGTCGCCAGGCAGGCCATGGTCGCGGCGGCCGCGCGTGCTGCTGCCCAGGAGGCCGGCGGCGCCGCGGCCTCCCCCGTGGGCTCCGGCGTCGTGGGCGGCAAGCGGGAGCCGCTGCTGCGCGCGGACGTCCCCGAGGTCGTCGCGAGGCTGTCGCTGGTCGCGCCCGTCATGGCGTCGGACGTCGGGCGTCGGCGGCGGAGGTTCGCAGGCTCTCGCATCGAGCGCTGAATCGCCTGCAGCGCGCGCGGGTACAGCGCCTTCGGCGTGGGCAAGGAGGTCGCGGTCCTGGTGTACGCCAGCGTGGTGCTCTAGTTGTTCTACGCCGTGCTGGTGCTGGTCTTCCGTTGCGGTAGCGCTCGGGCGCGCGTCGTGCTCCTCGGAGGAGTGCCGCGCCTGTCCCGCCGCGCCGCCTGCCTGCGGTGCGCGCCGCCCGTGAGGCGGTCCCGAGCGATTGGGCCATCGCTCAGGCCCGCCGCGGACGCAGTGCACCGCCAGGCGCCGTCTCCGCGCTGGCCGAGAGTGCGAGGCGGGCCACTGCGCCGAAGCTCCCGCCCCTGTCATCGGGAGCGCTGGTGGAAGTGGAGCGCCGAGGCGCGCAGCGAAGCTGGCGACTTCTCGTCTGACGCCCCCTTCGGCGCCGAGGTGGGCGAGGAAGGCGGCGCCGCTGCCTCCCCTGACGCCCCGCCTCCCGACCCTGCCCCCGTGGTCCTATTGGGTGCGCAGGTCGGGAGCCTGCCGCAGGAGTTGGAGTGCACCGTCAACCCGTCTTCCAGCCCGCCTGCGAGTGAGCTGATGCACGAGGTGGCGCCCGACGCCCAGCCCGACGGCCAATCGTCGCGCGATGCTGGCACTGCTGGCCTCGGCGATGGTCCCGCCGCGGTGATGGCCTGCAGCTGCGCGCCCCCCCCGTGCGATGCACCACCGACGCCCAGCGATGGCGTGTTTCCTGATGCTGATGGCCCTCTGGCGGCGGCTGGGGCGGATATGCAGGACTCCCTCGGCAGCGGTGGCGTCCCCGTCGCGGCGGAGGGCAGCGTCGACCTCTTCGACCCGTACGGCGAGCGGAGGTGCTCGGGAGGACCACGGAGGCTGCTGGTCCTCCAGCGCCATTCTTCCAGACCGCGTGCCTCGACGAGAAGGCCGTCGACCCGGAGGAACTCCAGCGCATGCTGGCCGACCCCGAGCAGCACCGAGCAGCCGAAGGCCAGGCCAGACAGACGCTGCGCGGGAGGTGAGGGGGCCCGCTCTGGCCCGCGGAGTGCCCCCTCGAAGTTCTGGCTCGTGAGGCGCTCCTCGGCGTGGGTTTCGGGGGTGGTGCCGCCTGGGTCCCGAGCCCCGCACGGTTTCGGCGGCCGCTGCCGGCTGCCGCGGTTGTGCCCGTTGTTGTCCCCGCGGGGGGGGACTCCGCCGCCTGGCCTTGGTCCTCTGGCGGAGGGCCGCGGTCGGGGCGGAAGCCTGTCTGGGCTTCGGTCTGGGGGATCCTCGTCGCCACGGCTCCCGCGCCTCGCGCCCTGCGCGCCTTTGGCGGCGTAGAGGTCACCCGCTCGTGCGCCGAGTTGACAATTGGGGCCCTGGCAGTGATGAATCTGCTGACGGCCAGGGCATCCTTTGATGACGTCCCATCCATCCATCCTCCTCCTCCTGTTCTGGTGCCAAACCCAGAACCGAAACCACGCCCGCTTTAATGCCGCCGAGATGGACGCGATGTACGGGGAGACGTCGAGGCAGGACGGCCACGCACGTGCGCCAATTTCGCGCGTCTAACAAACGAGGAAACATAGCTCCTGTGGGGGCGAGTGAGGGGGCCGAACACATGATCTCTGCTTCGACGGTTTTCCGGCGAAAAATGTGGCCCAGCACTGGATCTGGCCAGCAGGAACGGCGGGCATATTCGAGGCTACGGGAACTGGAAGGTTGTATCCCGTCTTCAGCCTCCGGGGGCCGCTTTCGGGTCCCCTGGCCGTGAAATGTGGATCCGAAGTGAACAAATTACATTAGGGTACCGATTTTGAATGGACTTGGCCTCATCCCCACCTCCTGATCGATTTTCGAGGTCCCGAAAAATTCAGAAATTGATCGGAACGCACCCCGTGAGAGGTCAGGGGAGTACGGGCATCGGCATTTTGTGGTTTCACCAGCCGTGCGTACTCGAGGATGGCCACGGTTCGGATGGCTCAAATGCCTCGCTGTCGGTTGCGTGCGGTCCGTACGGCTCGGTTGGTCAAGGAGATCTGCGGTTCTGTCGGTTCGGTTGTTCCGCGCTCGGTTGCGGTCGGTCGGTCCGGTTCTTCGGATGTTGTGCTGTTGCCGCACCGCCGCAGGGCTCAAATTCACTCTCCCCCGACCTCCCTCGATCCAAGGTGAGAAGGGGGGGGGAGGGGAGACGGGGGCGTACATGAGCAGGCGGGGCGGGGCGAGGGTGGAGGGGAGGGAGGAGGGACGAGGGCGGGGGGGCGATAGTGGTGAACAGGGGGATGGTGCGGTCGCGGATACGGATGACGGCGATGGGAAGATTATTGTCATATTGCTGTTGTTGGTGATGTGGATGTTGATGTTGACGTTGATGGTGGTGATCATGGGCGGCGAGCCTTTCTTTTCCCCCCCCCCACTCAAGTTACCCCGAATTAGGAGGAGGAGGAGCAGGAGGAGGTGGAGGAGGAGGAGGCGGAGGAGGAGGTGGAGGAGGAGGAGGAGTAGGAGGAGGAGGAGGCGGAGGAGAAGGAGGAGGAGGAGGGGGAGGAGGAGGGGCGGCCAGGACCACGACAAGGCGGGATGGGGGAGCAGGAGCGGGAGCAGCGGAGGCGGACGAAGGAGGAGCAGGGACCAGAAGCTTGAGGAGGACGAAGTTCGAGCAGGTTCGAGGACCAAAACTTGCGGGAGACTGTGCTTCCGGTACGCCCGCGTCGTGTCGAGCGGCGGCGACACCGCCGCAAGCGTTCAGCATTGAACGCCGCCGACAGCTCGAAGCTCGAAGCATGGGCAGGGAGGGGACGGCAAGGGGTGGGGGACCAGGAGTGGGGGTTCAGGGTCACGGGGGAAACGGGAAGGCGGTGGGGCGAGGCGCAGGATTAGGAGGAGGAAAAAGAGTAGGGAAAGGAGGAGGAGGAGGAGGTGGACGGCATTGCGCCAGGAGCTACAAATGGGAGTGATTAGGGGAGGAGGGAGGAGAGATCAGGGGAACGAGGAGGAGGAGGAGGAGAAGGAGGAGGGGAGCTAGAAGATGGACTTGGGGAGTGAGAAGGATTAGGGGAGGAACAGTTAAGAATAGGAAGGGGATAGATGAGGGCGATATGCTACATCTTATGGGACAGACTGCAGAGAAGGCACGGGATAATGGGTGACACACGCCCACACACACACACACACGCACGCACGCACGAACACACACACACACACGCACGCACACACACACATCCACACACACACACACACGCACGCACGCACGCACGCTCCCGCACCCGCACCCGCACCCGCACCCGCACCCGCACCCGCACCCGCACCCGCACACGCACACGCACACGCACACGCACACGCACACGCACACGCACACGCACACGCACACGCACACGCACACGCACACGCACACGCACACACACACGCACACGCACACGCACACGCACACGCACACACACCACACACACACACACACACACACACACACACACACACACACACACACACACACACACACACACACACACACACACACACACACACACACACACACACACACACGCGCTCTCGCACACATGTTTCGTCGGTGGCGAGGCAGAGTTGGCTGCACCAGCAGGTAGAGCTAAACGGGGGCACAAGGAAGCCACTCGGCCAGCGTGGAAGAGCGGGAAAAGGGCAGAGAGGGCGTCCGCAGAGGTGGGGTGGGGGGGAAGAGCGCTCGCGCACACACGCACACACTCAACACTATGATCACGGAGTGCGCAGGAGGGGGGAGAATACATGGGGTTGGGAGATCGGAAGACGTAGGGTGGGAAGGGCGGGGGTGGGTATGGGTATGGGTTTGGGTTGGGCGGACAAAAGTCCACCTGCCGACGCTGCGGCTCGCGAGCGGGAGTGGCGACGAGGAGCCCGAGGGCCTCACCAGACAGGTGCACCACAGCGACGGACCTCCCAGGAGGGGAGAACCGTGGCCAAGGCCCCACCACCCCCGCGGGGACGAAGACCCACGGGCAACCGAACGCAGCCACCAGGGCCGCACCCAGGATCCCGCGGCCCGAACCGAGGCAGCCCCCAGGCCGCCCCCAGGAAGAACCAGTTGTTCGAGCCGAGCCCAGCAACTACGCGTAGCTGCCGCCCACTCAGCCCTCGGATGGAGCTGCGGCCAGGATCTTCAACGTGGCCATGCACGGCGTGAAGCTGTCCCAGTCCACCCCACCGAGCCCCATGGACTTCGCCCTCCCGTAGCGGGACTCGATCAGCGCCACCGTCACCTCATCGAGCCCCGGGACCTCCTGGGCCGCGGCGGACGGCACCTCGGAGCAGCCCTCGACCTGCACCTCCGCCGCCCCGACAGGGGCCCCCAGCACCTCGCCCACCAGCGCATCGGTGGCGAGCCGCCCTGGGCCAGGCGGGCGGCGCAGAAGGGCGGGGGTGAGTGCGACCAGGCAGAGGGAGGAGGAGGAGGAGGAGGAGGAGGAAGAGAAGGATGAGGAAGGGCAGGAGGTATGCTACGCAACTCAGCGACTAGAGCCTAGACGTCACGGTGCGATGGCCTTAGGCTCGGCACGAGGGAGAGGAGGATGGAGGAGGACGACAGACGGGACGGAGGGGATGGAGGGATGGAGTGGGGAGGGGGGGGAGCATGAGGAGCCAGTGAGGAAGGGAGGAAGGAGGAGTGAGGGAAGGAGGAGGGCGGGCGGATGAGAGAGAAAGAGAGAGAGAGAGAGGGGAGAAGGGAGGGAGAACGGGGGGAGCGAGGGAGGCCGGGAGGACGAGGATGGAGCACGAGAACGCGGCAGGCGGGCAAGGGGGGAGGGGAGGGAGGCGGGAGCCGCGGCGGCCGGCGCGGGCGGCGTTCGCGCGCGGCGGGCGGACTTCCCGCGCCCTCCTTCCCGACGCCGCCACGGGGGTTCTCTGGCGGAGTGCCGCAGCAGCGGCCGCAGTCTGCACAGTCGGCGTCATCGTCGGCGTCGTCGTCGTCGGCCTCGTCGTCGGCCTCGTCGTCGGCCTCGTCGTCGTCGTCCTCGCCAGCGTCCTCTTCGTCGGCCTTGTCGTCGTCGTCCGGGTCTTCGTCCTCGTCCTCGTCATCCTCGTTGTCTTCGTCGTCGTCGTCGTCGTCGTTTGCCTCTTCGTCGACGTCGTCGTCGCCGCCGCCGCCGTCGACGTCGTCGTCGTCGACGTCGTCGTCGTCGTCTACGTCGTCGCTCTTGGTCCTCGTCGTCCACGTCGTCGGCTTCTTCGTCGGCCTCGTCATCGGCTTCAACCTCGTTGTCGGCCTCGGAATTCTCGGCCGAGCTGGCCCGCGCACGTGCTGGTGCCGCCGTAGAGGTTCGCCAGCAGAGGTAGAGGAGGAGGAGGAGGAGGAGGACGAGGACGAGGACGAGGAGGAGGAGGAGGAGGAGGAGGAGGAGGAGGAGGAGGAGGAGGATGGGAGGACGAGGAGGAGGAGGAGGAGGCGGAGGAGGATGAGGAGGAGGACGAGGAGGGAGGGGCGAGGAACACTCGCGGACGACGGAGGGTGAGACGATGGAGGAGGGGGCCGAGGGAGGCCAGGGACAAGAGATGGGGGGGTGCGATGGAGGAGGAGGTGGAGGAGGAGGAGGAGATGGAGGAGGAGGACAAGAGCAGGAGGAGCAGGAGGAGGAGGAGGAGGAGGGCGACGAGGACGAGGACGAGGACGAGGGAAGAGGAAAAAGAAGAGGGGCGAGGAGCACGGGCGGACGAGGGTGGGGAGGACGAGAAGGATCTCTGGGGTGCGAGACGCACGCGAGGGCCCACGGCCTGCGTGGCCTTACAAGTTCCTGGCGACCTATCGTTCGGGGGCCCCCGAACGGTGCGGTGACCACAACGTGCGGTGAGTCGGTGGGGATTCGGGGTCACCGCACGGTTTTGGGACTCGGGTCGTTCTCCGAGGATGTCTCGGGCGACAGGGGCCTCCAGGGTCCCAAGACCGTCCGGTGACGGACCGTGCGGTGAGTTCTTGGGGGATTTCGAGGTCACCGCACGGTCCGTCACCGCACGGTTCGAGGGGGGGGCGAAGGAGGCGGCACGGGAGGGGGAGGGCTTTGAAGGAGAGGAGGAGACAACGAGGAGGACATGGAGGAGGAGGAGAGGAGCAGGAGGAGGAGGGAGGAGGATCTGGTCGGTCGGGGGCCCCCAAACGGTGCTGTTACCACACCGTGCGGTGAGTCGGTGGGGATTCGGGGTCACCGCACGGTCTTGGGGCTCGGGTCCTTCTCCGAGGACGTCTCGGGCGACGGGGGCCTCCAGGGTCCCAAGACCGTGCAGTGACGGACCGTGCGGTGAGGTCTTGGGGGATTTCGAGGTCACCGCACGGTCCGTCACCGCACCGTTTCGGGACTCCAAAATCGTGCCCTCCGTGAGTAAGGGGGCGGTAGGGGTCGGTGTCTGGGTTGGACCATCAGAGTTTGGTGTCTCGGAGATGCTCCTGAAGAAAGCAGAAGGACGAGGCGGAGGGCTGGGACGACTGGAGGGCAGGGTGGGGGCCGAGGCGGAGGAGGAACGCGGGGGAAGGTACGGTAGGTTTGTGCCGTATCGACGCGGCGGCGACCCTTGTGCGGGGGTTCGAGGTTGAACGACGCCAGTGGCCCCATCGGAGTGCCGCGATCGTTCAAGGCGGGGCAATCCACGCGGTGTCAGAAATCAACGCCGGGTTCGACGCGACACGGACCCGTCGTAAGGAGGAAGGCAGGGTAGGATGAGGAGGAGGAGGAGGAGGTGGAGGAGGAGGAGGAGAAGGAGGAGAGGGAGGAGCAGGAGGAGGAGGAGGAGAAGAAGAGGAGGGGGAGGGGGAGGGGAGGGAGGATGTCATGTTGTGATCCTCCCCCATCCCCCTCCGCCCAGGAGCGCTGAGGGACATGGATGCCTCGCCCCCTGGGGGTCTCCTCCTCTCAGGATGCTTTTTGGGCGAGGAGCAGGAGGCGAGGAGGAGCAGGAGGAGCAGGAGGAGCAGGAGGAGGAGGAGAGGAGGAGGCGGAGGAGGAGGAGGAGGAGGAGGAGGAGAGGAGAAGGAGAGAGCAGAACAGAAGAGGAGGAGGAGGAGGAGGAGGGGGAGGAGGAGGAGGAGGAGAAAGAGGAAGGGAAGGAGGAGGGAGGAGGAGGAGGAGGAGGAGGAGGAGGAGGAGGAGGAGGAGAGGAGGAGGAGGAGGAGGTGAGGAGGAGGAGGAGGAGGAGGAGGAGGGAGGAGGAGGGAGGAGGAGGAGGAGGAGGAGGAGGAGGGAGGAGGAGGAGGAGGAGGAGAGGAGGGAGGAGGATGAGCAGGAGGAGGAGGTGGAGGAGGAAAGAGCAGGAGGAGGAGGGGGAGGAGGAGGAGGAGGAAGAGCAGGAGGAGGAGAAGGAGGAGGAGGAGGAGAAGGAGAAGCGGGAGGAGGAGGAGGAGGAGGAGGAGGAGGAGGAGGAGGAGAGGGAGTGCGAGCAGGTGGAGGACGACGTCGTCGGAGGGAGCACCGCCGCGAGGACGCCGCCTCCACGGGGCCCTCCCTGCTGGCCGCGCTTGCCACCGTGCGGCCCGGGGGCGCCATCGGCGCCCGGCTGAGCTCGTCGGCGTCGCCGCCGTCGGTCGGCGTTGGCCTCGTCGGCCTCGTCGATGTCGTCGACATTGGCGTCGTCGGCCTCGTCGGCGTCATCGGCATTGTCGGCCTTGTCGGCGTTGTCTCTCGTCGCCTTCGTCGGTGTCGCGGCAGGGGCCGCAGTCTGCACCGTCGACGTCTGCCTCGTCGGCGTCGGCGCCAGCCTCGTCGACGTTCTCGGCCTCGTCGCCGTCGACTTCGTCGGCCTCGTCGAGGGTGGCCCCGTCGGCGTCGGCGTGGGCTTGCTCGACGTCGTCATCGTTAGCCTCGTGGGCTCACTGCACGTCAGCGCCTCTTGGTCCCTACTGCTTTGAAAGAACGGGAAGGAGATAGCTGAGGGGAAGCAGGAGCAGAGAGGTGGTGGAGGAGGGGGAGGAGGAGGAGGAGGAGGAGGAGGAGGAGGAGGAGGAGGAGGAGGAGGAGGAAGAGGAGGAGGAGGGGAGGAGAGGAGGAGGTAGGAGGGGGAGGAGGAGGAGGAGGAGGAAGAGGAGGTGGCTGAGGAGGAGGAGGATATCCCGAGGGATGGGAGGGACTGCGGAATTGGCGGGATTGGGCGGAGGCAGGGGCGCGGAGGGGGTGGGAATCGAGGATGGGGAACTATTGCCGCGCGTCGTGCTCACGAGATGCTCTGGTTCCGGGTCGTTCTTGAGATCTGGGTCGAGGGGGGGGGGGCGAAGGAGGCGGCACGGGAGGGGGAGGGCTTTGAGGAGGAGGAGGACAACGAGGAGGACATGGAGGAGGAGGAGGAGGAGGAGGAGGAGGAGGAGGAGGAGGAGGAGAAGGATCTGGTCGGTCGGGGGCCCCCAAACGGTGCCGTGACCACACCGTGCGGTGAGTCGGTGGGGATTCGGGGTCACCGCACGGTCTTGGGGCTCGGGTCCTTCTCCGAGGACGTCTCGGGCGACGGGGGCCTCCAGGGTCCCAAGACCGTGCAGTGACGGACCGTGCGGTGAGGTCTTGGGGGATTTCGAGGTCACCGCACGGTCCGTCACCGCACCATTTCGGGACTCCAAAGTCGGAGGAAACTTGTTCGGGGCTGGGGCCCGCCGTTGCCGCGGCCATGGTTGCCCGATGACAGTATTGGGGACCCGCGCGGAGTTCTCTGGCTGGCGCTAGATCCACCAGCCTCGCGCGCAAAGTGCGCGTTTTGGGCGGCCCCGGAGGCACCGCCAGGGGGCGGGAAGGGGGGCCAGCTTCGACCCAAGCAATCCGCGCGGACGTCGCTGACAGTTCATGCGGGGTGCCACGCTCCATGTCCAATTTCATGGCAAGGAGTGCGTCGGGGTGTAGTCAATGACGCAAGGCCTGGCTCGCAAAGTTTACATATAACGGCGCACCGGGTCCGGGCGCCCGGGGCCGGCGCTGCTACCACAAATATGGGCTCCGGGGCCCTCGGGGAGCCCCAGGGCCTCACAGAAGACCGCCAGAAGGCACCAAGGAGGCCCCAAGAGGCTCCAGAATAGACCCGGGACGCCCGAAGGTCGCTCCCAGACGCCCAACATGGCCTCCAAGGCGGCTTCAGAAGCCCCCAAGACACCCCAAGCGACCCCCAATAAAGCCCCAAAGAGAGCCCCGAGGGGCCCAAATAGCCCCATTCCCTTCGTAAAACGTATATTTTAAAGATATGGCTTGTTTTCGCTGTCGGTCCTGCCGAGGACGCGCCCCAGAGGGCTCCCATTCAGCCCCAGAGAGCTCCAGGACGGCCCACGAAGGGCCCAAGACGGCCGCAAATGTGAGCCCCGGGGCCCTCGGGGAGCCCCAGGGCCTCACAGAAGACCGCCAGAAGGCGCCAAGGAGGCCCCAAGAGGCTCCAGAACAGACCCGGGGGACGAGGCCGCCTGGACGGGCCAAGGGACCACGGGGGGCATGGCGTGTCACGGCCTCCGGGAGCGCTCACAGACGGCCCAAGGCGTGCTGAAAAGGGCTCCAAGAAGGCTCCAAGACGGTCCAATGCAGCCCGGAGAGTCACCGAACCATCGCCTAAGACGCCCAAGATGGCCCCAAGGCGCTCCGTAACCATTTTGGCTCAAGACATTGTGGCAGAGGCTCCGTAACCATTTTGGCTCCGTAACCATTTTGGCCCCAAGGCGCTCCGCAACCATTTTGGCTCCTAACCAGGGTGCCTCCCACAGGCCTATCAAAATGCCCCCAAGGGGGCAACACATTCCAATTCCTTTGGGAACGTCCATTTTTAGCAGAAGCACCTTTTCGCTTTTCCGACGCTCCAAACAGTCCAAGAAGCCCCGAAGACCGCTTTAACGCAGCCCATGAGGGCCCAGCAGACCCCAAGACAACCCAAGAGGGACCCAAGACGGCCCAAGAGACCCAAGATGGCCCAAGAGGGCCCCGAGACGGCTTTATAAGAAGGGGCCCAGACGGGGGAGCCGAACGGACTTTCTGGGCCCTCGGCCCCGAGAGGCCCCCAGGAGGCCCCAAGAGGCGCCCGGGAGGCCCCCAAGACGCCGCCAGAGGCCCCCAAGGGGCCCCCAAGAGGCTCCCGAGGGGCCCCCCAAAGCATCCCAAACGATCCCCAACAGGCACTGAACCGGGCCCCAAGAGCCTTGGAACTGCTTCCAGGAGGCCCCCAAGAGACCTGCCACGAGATCCGAACGAACTGTTCAGATGCTTCAATGAGGAGCGCCAGTCGCCTCCAGGACGACCCCGGATGGCCAGTTGTCGTCGCCGAGTTCGTTCGTCGTCGTCGTCGTCGTCGTCGTCGTCGTCGTCGTCGTCGTCGTCGTCGTCGTCGTCGTTGTCGTGCGGAGGTGGCATGACCACCTCAGCTCATGACATCTCAGAGTCCACAGTTTACGAGGATGTCATAGGCGAACGTGGCTGGACCACCATAGGACAGGGCATGAGGTCAGAGTTGCAAGGATATCTCAGGCCAATGTGTCCTGACCACCTCAGCTCTGGGCATCTCGGAATCCAGGGTTCCCCGGATGTTCCAAGCGAAAGTGGCCGAGCCACCATGGAGCGTGGTATCTCCTAGGTCAGAGTTGCGAGGATGTCTGAGGCGAAATTAGACTGACCACCCCAGTTCAGGGCCTCTCGAAACCCAGAGTTTCGAGGATGTCCCAGGCGAAAGCGGCCGGACCACCAGGGGGCAGAGCATCCTCGAGGTGAGAGTTGCGAGGATGTCTAATGCGGAAGCGGCCTGACCACCTGAGCTCAGTGCATCTCATCACCCACAGTTGCAGGGCCGTCTCAGGCGAGAAGCAATGACCACAATCAGGCAGGGCATCTCAGAGGTCAGGGTTGCGAAGATGCCTCAGGCAAAGGTGGCCACACCACCTCAGCTCAGGGCATCTCGGAAACCCGAGCTGCGAGAACGTCATAGGCGAAAACGACCGGACCACCATGGGGCAGGGCCACACCACCTCCGAAGTGTTTGAATATCTCAGCGGTGCTCGCGTCGTGCACCTTCCTCGCGTGGGCTATTGCTTGGACCTCGCATGGCCAAGCCCTGCTCTGCACCATCCCTCTTGTGCGCCTTGCCTTGTACGCTCTCACTCTGCGCGAACCCTTTCATTCTATTAGAAGTATCATCGGCCGCGGCCATCCGACGCCCCAAAGAAACACACTTAGGCTTCCCTCTTCCCGTGTCCCCCTCTTGACTCCATATGTCCTCGTGCATTTTTTTCCTGGCGTTCTGCTCCATGGTAGCTTCATAGCAAATCCCGTCCCTGAGCTTGGCTAGAACCGAAGCGCGCGCGAAGCGCGCATGGTTCTAGTAATCATGTACGGCAGGTTCGCGTCATGTCGACCAGCGGCGACCCCGCCGCGGATGTTCAAGGTTAAACGTCGCCGGTGGCCCAGAATCGGTCTACATGGAACGATCGAGCGATAGAAGAGCTGCCGATCGTTCAAGGTTGAATGATCTACGCGGTGTCAGGAACAAACGCTGGGGTCGACACGACGCAAAACTGCAGTAATGCTCCATAACCAAACTCATGGGAAGGATTGCGTCGGGGTGGAGTCAATGATGCAAGGCCTGGTTCGAAAAAGAAGTATGTACTACGCTTAAGTCGATCCTGTTCCTCTACAGGGGGACTATTCAAAGATAGTCAACAAATAGTCAGGGGACGATGTTTTACTGTTTTGGTGTATTTTTGGAGTTTTGCTTGTTTCATGTATTTTCCGTCAACAATCCCCCTGTATGGGGGACACGCCCGACCTGATGGTAGATCGGGCACGCCAACTCCAGGGTACCTTTGTGTCCTGTCTGTCCCGAGCTATGCAGCCAGCACGTCCTGTGGTGTTCTGGGGCCACGTTGCGGTCGGACGAGTCCTGCGTCCTTCCGGGTGTCTTGCCCAACCACGTCCGCCTGTAGGGCCCGCGTGCCCGTCGGGGTGTCCGCGCTTCGGCCGGCCCAGCCGCGTCGCAGGCGGCTGCGCTCGGTCTGGTCCGGGTCCGGTCGGTTGTTGTGCCGTTCGCCGCGCCGCCGCGCCCCTGCCCAGACATCCAGCGTCTCGATTGTTCTCAGACGCAGGCCCCCGACTTCTCGACCACTTCCCCAGGACCAGTTTCTCAACCCGGGTCGTCTCTCGACGGTCTCGGGTTTGGTGCGGGCCCCGAGAGCCCGAAAACAAGGACGATTTGTTGCCTCGATTGTGAAGGCCTGACGGCCGGTGCCGCCGACCCTGAAAGACATCGACGACGACCAGGAGGGGGAGGAGGAGGAGAAGGAGGAGAAGGAGGAGGAGAAGGAGGAGGAAGAGGCGGAGGCGGAGATAATTGTTCACGCTTCGCGTATCCCCACCAGCCCATCTCAAAACAGCAACTCTTGCGAAACATGAGGCCTCGTGGTGCCTCCTGGGGACCTCTTGTGGGCCATCTGGGGAACTCTAGGGGCCATCTGGTGGACCTCTGGGGGCCATCGTGGGGGGCTTGTATGAGCGCTGCCCGTCATCCTGGTGTGACTCGTTCGGGCTCCTCGTGGTGTGAGTCGTTCGAGGCCCGCGTCGTGGTGTGAGTCGTTCGGGCTCCTCATGGTGTGAGTCGTTCGGGCGGCTCGTCCTGGTGTGAGTCGTTCGGGCCCCTCCTTGTGGTGTGAGTCGTTCGGGCTCTTCGTGGTGTGAGTCGTTCGGGCCCCTCGTCCTGGTGTGAGTCGTTCGGGCTCCTCTTGGGGGCCTCTTGGGGGCCTCTTGGAGCCTCTTGGGGCCTCTTGGGGGCCTCTTGGGGTCTCTTGGGGGCCTCTTGGGGGCCTAGTGGGGCCTCTTGGGGCCTCTTGGGGGCCTCTTGGGGGCCTCTTGGGGGCCTCTTGGGGTCTCTCGGGGGCCTCTTGGGGGCCTCGTGGAGGCCTCTCGGGAGCCTCCTGGGGGCCTCTTGGGGCCATCTTGGGGCCTCTGTGGCGATCTCTTCAGAAGCGCAAATGAGAGCTGCCCCTTGAGAAGGACAAAATGAGCCCAAAACCTTCGTAAAATCAATGATTTTGAGAACAAGGAAGAGGAGCGCTGCCCCCTCAGAAGGCCAAAATGGGGCCGAAACCGTAGTCAAATCAATGATTTTGGCTTCACAGAAGAGGAGAGGGACTTAAGTGCGTCCCCCCGTCGGGGGCAGAATCCTCGTGAGGGGTGTCGTTTTTTTAGCCCTCCCAGGAGTCGAAAAAGACCCCTCCAACGACCCGCGGAACTCCCTCTCCAGGCCCAGGGGGAGGGGGGAGGGGGAGGGGTAAACCCCTCCCCGAAGGGGAAGAAGGGGGGTTGGGGGGTTGAGGACAGAGAGAGCTGTCTAAACCACTCACGCCCAAAGGGCTGGTGGGATTCTTGCAGCCGACATGCTTCGGAGAGCATGGGATCGTGTAGGAGGAGCGGAGATTCTCGGCGTGGACGTTTAGATGCCCCGGTTTCTCTGCGCTCCTGAAGTCTTGCAGCCGACGTGCTTCGGATAGCATGGGATCGTGTAGGAGGAGCGGAGATTCTCGGCGTGGACGTTTAGATGCCCCAGTTTCTCTGCGCTCCTGAATTCTTGCAGCCGGCATACTTCGGAGTGCATGGGATCGCGTAGGAGGAGCGGAGATTCTCGGCGTGGACGTTTAGATGCCCCGGTTTCTCTGCGCTTCTGAGTTCTGGCAGCCGACATGCTTCGGAGAGCATGGGATCGTGTAGGAGGAGCGGAGATTCTCGGCGTGGACGTTTAGATGCCCCGGTTTCTCTGCGCTCCTGATTTCTCGCAGCCGACGTGCTTCGGAGAGCATGGGATCGTGTAGGAGGAGCGGAGATTCTCGGCGTGGACGTTTAGATGCCCCGGTTTCTCTGCGCTCCTGAATTCTTGCAGCCGACATGTTTCGGAGAGCATGGGATCGTGTAGGAGCGGAGATTCTCGGCGTGGACGTTGAGATGCCCCGGTTTCTCCGCGCTTCTGAATTCGTGCAGCCGACGAGATCCGGAGAGGCTTGGATCGTGTAGGTCGAAAGCGCGTTCCGATGGTTTCGGATGCCTTCCAAGACGCCGACCATTATACCAGGAGGGCCCAGAAGCACCCCAAGACACTCCAAGAGGCATTCCAAGAGAGCCCCGAGAATCAAACATCTTCCCATTCTTGGTTGGAAAACGTGGAGGCTCTTGGGGCCTCTTGGGGGCCTCTTGGGGGCCTCTTGGGGGCCTCTTGGGGGCCTCTTGGGACGAAGAAGGCCTCCCCTAATCTTGCAGGTTTACAGTGCCACGGGAGGGCCTCCAGAGATAATGGAAGAGTTCGGTTCTGGGTGCGTTGCAGATGTGTGAGTCGTTCCGGCTCCTCGTGTTGTGAGTCGTTGGGGCCCCTCGTCCTTCCTGGTGTGAGTCCTTCGGGCCCCTCATTGTGTTTGAGTCGTTCGGGCTCCTCGTCCTGGTGCGCGTCGTTCGGGCCCCTCCTTGTGTGTGAGTCGTTCGGGCTCCTCGTGGTGTGAGTCGTTGGGGCCCTTCGTCCTGGTGTGAGTCGTTCGGGCCCCTCCTTGCGTGTGAGTCGTTCGGGCTCCTCGTGGTGTGAGTCGTTCGGGCCGCTCGTCCTGGTGTGAGTCGCTCGGGCCCCTCCTTGTGTGTGAGTCGTTCGGGCTCCTCGTGGTGTGAGTCGTTGGGGCCCCTCGTCCTGGGGTGAGTCGTTCGGGCTCCTCGTGGGGCCTCTTGGGGGCCTCTTGGAGGTTCTTGGGGCCTCTTGGGGGCCTCTTGGGGGCCTCTTGGGGGCGTCTTGGGGGCATCTTGGGGCGTCTTGGGGGCCTCTTGGGGGCCCCTTGGGGGCCTATTGGGGGCCTCTTGGGGCCTCTTGGGGGCCTCTTGGGGGCCTCTTGGAGGCCTCTTGGGAGCCTCCTGGGGGCCTCTGGGGGCCAGCTTGGGGCCTCTTGCGACCTTCTCAGAAGCGCGAGTGAGCGCTGCCCCCCGATGGTCATTGGTGCGATGACGTTTGGATACGCGCGATATGACTTGTGGGAGGAACGCGTTCGGCATTGGACTCCGATGGTGCATGCTCTGTATTGCACGACTGTCGAGTGCACTTCTTACCACTATGACCCTGGGCAGAGCGAGTCGGGAGACGGGATGTTGCCTCAATTGAGTTTCTGTTCGTGGGTTCGCTGGTACTGGTTTCTGCATTCTGTACTTGTGCTCGTTATTCTGCTGAGGTGATGGTGCTGGTTACTGTACTCGCCGCTACTGCCTCTTATTATTGGTGATTGCTGGGTGCCTTCGGGTGTCCGGCAGTGGGCTGAGATGGTGTATAGTCTCTCGTCCAGTACTGGGAGTACCTTGAGATACACCGCTGCATCAGTAATGGGTGGTATCGCTACTTTGCCACACTGGGATATCCGGCAGTTTTAGCCGAGGGTGTGGCCGCTACCACGGTGCAGTGGATTCGTTCGGTGCTCTCCTCCTGGTGTGAGAGTTCGGGCCCCCCCTCCTGGTCAGAGTCGTTCGGGCCCCTCCACGATGTGTCAGTCGTTCGGCGAAGGGCCCGAACGACTCACACAAGGAGGGTCCCGAACGACTCACACCAGGGCGAGGGGCCCCAACGACGCACACCACCTGCATTCTGATCCACGACGTGCGCACTCTGAGTTCCGTGATTCTACCCGCGTCGACCTGAAATCCTGTCGCCTTCTGTCTTGCCTCCCATCGCCTTTTTCCCCTCCTCCTCTTCCTCTTCTTGGACTCCTAGTCGTAGTAGTAGAAGTAGTACCAACAGGATCAGCTGTAGTACTGGTAGTGGTAGTAGTAGTAGTGGTAGTAGTACTAGTACTAGTACTAGTACGAGTACTAGTA
>CAUYUJ010005546.1:59166-94166 GCA_963575745.1 Prorocentrum cordatum
AGTAGTAGTCGTAGTAGTAGTAGTAGTAGTGGTAGTAGTCGTAGTAGTAGTAGTAGTAGTTCGTAGTAGTAGTAGTAGTAATAGTAGTTATAGCAGTAGTAGTAGTAGTAGTAGTAGTAGTAGTAGTAGTAGTAGTAGTAGTAGTAGTAGTAGTAGTAGTAGTTAGTAGTTAGTAGTTAGTAGTTAGTAGTTAGTAGTTAGTAGTTAGTAGTTAGTAGTTAGTAGTTAGTAGTTAGTAGTTAGTAGTAGTAGTAGTAGTAGTAGTAGTAGTAGTAGTAGTAGTAGTAGTAGTAGTAGTAGTAGTAGTAGTAGTAGTAGTAGTAGTAGCAGTAGTAGTAGTAGTAGTAGTAGTAGTAGTAGTAGTAGTAGTAGTAGTAGTAGTACGTAGTAGTCGTAGTAGTCCTAGTAGTAGTAGTAGTAGTAGTAGTAGTAGTAGTAGTAGTAGTAGTAGTACGTTGTCGGCCTCGTCGCCGTCGACTTCGTCGGCCTCGTCGAGGGTGGCCCCGTCGGCGTCGGCGTGGGCTTGCTCGACGTCGTCATCGTTAGCCTCGTGGGCTCACTGCACGTCAGCGCCTCTTGGTCCCTACTGCTTTGAAAGAACGGGAAGGAGATAGCTGAGGGGAAGCAGGAGCAGAGAGGTGGTGGAGGAGGAGGAGGAGGAGGAGGAGGAGGAGGAGGAGGAGGAGGAGGAGGAGGAGGAGGAGGAGGGAGGAGGAGGAGGAGGAGGGGGAGGAGGAGGAGGAGGAGGAAGAGGAGGTGGCTGAGGAGGAGGAGGATATCCCGAGGGATGGGAGGGACTGCGGAATTGGCGGGATTGGGCGGAGGCAGGGGCGCGGAGGGGGTGGGAATCGAGGATGGGGAACTATTGCCGCGCGTCGTGCTCACGAGATGCTCTGGTTCCGGGTCGTTCTTGAGATCTGGGTCGAGGGGGGGGCGAAGGAGGCGGCACGGGAGGGGGAGGGCTTTGAGGAGGAGGAGGACAACGAGGAGGACATGGAGGAGGAGGAGGAGGAGGAGGAGGAGGAGGAGGAGGAGGAGGAGAAGGATCTGGTCGGTCGGGGGCCCCCAAACGGTGCCGTGACCACACCGTGCGGTGAGTCGGTGGGGATTCGGGGTCACCGCACGGTCTTGGGGCTCGGGTCCTTCTCCGAGGACGTCTCGGGCGACGGGGGCCTCCAGGGTCCCAAGACCGTGCAGTGAAGGACCGTGCGGTGAGGTCTTGGGGGATTTCGAGGTCACAGCACGGTCCGTCACCGCACCGTTTCGGGACTCCAAAATCGGGGGAAACTTGTTCGGGGCTGGGGCCCGCCGTTGCCGCGGCCATGGTTGCCCGATGACAGTATTGGGGACCCGCGCGGAGTTCTCTGGCTGGCGCTAGATCCACCAGCCTCGCGCGCAAAGTGCGCGTTTTGGGCGGCCCCGGAGGCACCGCCAGGGGGCGGGAAGGGGGGTCAGCTTCGACCCAAACAATCCGCGCGGACGTCGCTGACAGTTCATGCGGGGTGCCACGCTCCATGTCCAATTTCATGGCAAGGAGTGCGTCGGGGTGTAGTCAATGACGCAAGGCCTGGCTCGCAAAGTTTACACATAACGGCGCACCGGGTCCGGGCGCCCGGGGCCGGCGCCGCTACCACAAATATGGGTTCCGGGGCCCTCGGGGAGCCCCAGGGCCTCACAGAAGACCGCGAGAAGGCACCAAGGAGGCCCCAAGAGGCTCCAGAATAGACCCGGGTCGCCCGAAGGTCGCTCCCAGACGCCCAACATGGCCTCCAAGGCGGCTTCAGAAGCCCCCAAGACACCCCAAGCGACCCCCAATAAAGCCCCAAAGAGAGCCCCGAGGGGCCCCAATAGCCCCATTCCCTTCGTAAAACGTATATTTTAAAGATATGGTTTGTTTTCGCTGTCGGTCCTGCCGAGGACGCGCCCCAGAGGGCTCCTATTCAGCCCCAGAGAGCTCCAGGACGGCCCACGAAGGGCCCAAGACGGCCGCAAATGTGAGCCCCGGGGCCCTCGGGGAGCCCAGGGCCTCACAGAAGACCGCCAGAAGGCGCCAAGGAGGCCCCAAGAGGCTCCAGAACAGACCCGGGGGACGAGGCCGCCTGGACGGGCCAAGGGACCACGGGGGGCATGGCGTGTCACGGCCTCCGGGAGCGCTCACAGACGGCCCAAGGCGTGCTGAAAAGGGCTCCAAGAAGGCTCCAAGACGGTCCAATGCAGCCCAGAGAGTCACCGAACCATCGCCTAGGACGCCCAAGATGGCCCCAAGGCGCTCCGTAACCATTTTGGCTCAAGACATTGTGGCAACTCTTCAGGAATAGGGAACATTTGGTTTGCGCCTATTGCTGCCAAGCCCCTGTTACTCCGCCGTTGCCGCAATGAACGTCGTGGTGCTTGCGGGAGCGTTCGCCATCCTGCTCGTCGGCCGCGGCTGCGTTGCCGCCGATGACTTAGCCAAGACCTCGGAGGAACGCTGCCTTATGGAGGAGGATTCGCACAACTGCGACGCCACGAACGAGGCCGACGGCGTGGGGCTACTCCAGTCACGGGCGTCGGGCCCCAGCGAACCGCAAATCGCGAACATTTGGAAGGACGAGACGCCGGACCACAAACAATATGAGGAGGCGAGAGTGGAGGATATACCGATCGATGTCCAGAACCTCAACTCTACCATGCATCGCCAGCATAAGCATCCTGGCGACGTGCATCTCCGTTCCTCGGGTTGTTGGAGCTTGGAGTGCCCTCAAGCGAACACTTACTGCTGCACCATAGAGACTAATCAGGGATATGAATTAGTTCAAACTTGTTGTGTGGATGGTCCGCATGGTAAGAAGGTTGTTCCAGGATATCAGTGCGATTATTGGGACGGGTGCGCAAGGGGGTATTGTTGCAATCGACATGTTAGGGATCATCCAGGGATTTGTGAGGCGTGCTAGCTCAATCGTCCTCTTCTGAAGCGCAGGTTATGACATTTTAAAGTCGCGTTCGCCGGGTCTGTCCGCCCGGCGCGACCCCAGCGAAGCGAGATTGGCAACGCGAGATGGGGGAAGCGAACCGTAAGTGCAACGACAAAAAAGATGGCCCCAAGGCGTCGCAGGAAGGCGCGAAGACGCTTCAAGGTGCCTCCCACAGGCCTATCAAAATGCCCCCAAGAGGGCAACACATTCCAATTCCTTTGGGAACGTCCATTTTTAGTAGAAGCACCTTTTCGCTTTTCCGACGCTCCAAACAGTCCAAGAAGCCCCGAAGACCGCTTTAACGCAGCCCATGAGGGCCCTGCAGACCCCAAGACAACCCAAGAGGGACCCAAGACGGCCCAAGAGACCCAAGATGGCCCAAGAGGGCCCCGAGACGGCTTTAAGAAGGGGCCCAGACGGGGGAGCCGAACGGACTTTCTGGGCCCTCGGCCCCGAGAGGCCCCCAGGAGGCCCCAAGAGGCGCCCGGGAGGCCCCCAAGACGCCGCCAGAGGCCCCCAAGGGGCCCCCAAGAGGCTCCCGAGGGGCCCCCCAAAGCACCCCAAACGATCCTCAACAGGCACTGAACCGGGCCCCAAGAGCCTTGGAACTGCTTCCAGGAGGCCCCCAAGAGACCTGCCACGAGATCCGAACGAACTGTTCAGATGCTTCAATGAGGAGCGCCAGACGCCTCCAGGACGACCCCGGATGGCCAGTTGTCGTCGCCGAGTTCGTTCGTCGTCGTCGTCGTCGTCGTCGTCGTCGTCGTCGTCGTCGTCGTCGTCGTCGTCGTCGTCGTCGTCGTCGTCGTCGTCGTTGTCGTGCGGAGGTGACATGACCACCTCAGCTCATGACATCTCAGAGTCCACAGTTTACGAGAATGTCATAGGCGAACGTGGCTGGACCACCATAGGACAGGGCATGAGGTCAGAGTTGCAAGGATATCTCAGGCCAATGTGTCCTGACCACCTCAGCTCAGGGCATCTCGGAATCCAGGGTTCCCCGGATGTCCCAAGCGAAAGTGGCCGAGCCACCATGGAGCGTGGTATCTCCTAGGTCAGAGTTGCGAGGATGTCTGAGGCGAAATTAGACTGACCACCCCAGCTCAGGGCCTCTCGAAACCCAGTGTTTCGAGGATGTCCCAGGCGAAAGCGGCCGGACCACCAAGGGGGAAAGCATCCTCGAGGTGAGAGTTGCGAGGATTTCTAATGCGGAAGCGGCCTGACCACCTGAGCTCAGTGCATCTCATCACCCACAGTTGCAGGGCCGTCTCAGGCGAGAAGCAATGACCACAATCAGGCAGGGCATCTCAGAGGTCAGGGTTGCGAAGATGCCTCAGGCAAAGGTGGCCACACCACCTCAGCTCAGGGCATCTCGGAAACCCGAGCTGCGAGAATGTCATAGGCGAAAACGACCGGACCACCATGGGGCAGGGCCACACCACCTCCGAAGTGTTTGAATATCTCAGCGGTGCTCGCGTCGTGCACCTTCCTCGCGTGGGCTATTGCTTGGACCTCGCATGGCCAAGCCCTGCTCTGCACCATCCCTCTTGTGCGCCTTGCCTTGTACGCTCTCACTCTGCGCGAACCCTTTCATTCTATTAGAAGTATCATCGGCCGCGGCCATCCGACGCCCCAAAGAAACACACTTAGGCTTCCCTCCTCCCCTGTCCCCCTCTTGACTCCATATGTCCTCGTGCATTTTTTTTCCTGGCGTTCTGCTCCATGGTAGCTTCATAGCAAATCCCGTCCCTGAGCTTGGCTAGAACCGAAGCGCGCGCGAAGCGCGCATGGTTCTAGTAATCATGTACGGCAGGTTCGCGTCATGTCGACCAGCGGCGACCCCGCCGCGGATGTTCAAGGTTAAACGTCGCCGGTGGCCCAGAATCGGTCTACATGGAACGATCGAGCGATAGAAGAGCTGCCGATCGTTCAAGGTTGAATGATCTACGCGGTGTCAGGAACAAACGCTGGGGTCGACACGACGCAAAACTGCAGTAATGCTCCATAACCAAACTCATGGGAAGGATTGCGTCGGGGTGGAGTCAATGATGCAAGGCCTGGTTCGAAAAAGAAGTATGTACTACGCTTAAGTCTATCCTGTTCCTCTACAGGGGGACTATTCAAAGATAGTCAACAAATAGTCAGGGGACGATGTTTTACTGTTTTGGTGTATTTTTGGAGTTTTGCTTGTTTCATGTATTTTCCGTCAACAATCCCCCTGTATGGGGGACACGCCCGACCTGATGGTAGATCGGGCACGCCAATTCCAGGGTACCTTTGTGTCCTGTCTGTCCCGAGCTATGCAGCCAGCACGTCCTGTGGTGTTCTGGGGCCACGTTGCGGTCGGACGAGTCCTGCGTCCTTCCGGGTGTCTTGCCCAACCACGTCCGCCTGTAGGGCCCGCGTGCCCGTCGGGGTGTCCGCGCTTCGGCCGGCCCAGCCGCGTCGCAGGCGGCTGCGCTCGGTCTGGTCCGGGTCCGGTCGGTTGTTGTGCCGTTCGCCGCGCCGCCGCGCCCCTGCCCAGACATCCAGCGTCTCGATTGTTCTCAGACGCAGGCCCCCGACTTCTCGACCACTTCCCCAGGACCAGTTTCTCAACCCGGGTCGTCTCTCGACGGTCTCGGGTTTGGTGCGGGCCCCGAGAGCCCGAAAACAAGGACGATTTGTTGCCTCGATTGTGAAGGCCTGACGGCCGGTGCCGCCGACCCTGAAAGACATCGACGACGACCAGGAGGGGGAGGAGGAGGAGAAGGAGGAGAAGGAGGAGGAGAAGGAGGAGGAGAAGGAGGAGGAAGAGGCGGAGGCGGAGATAATTAAGGAGGAGGAGGAGGAGGTGGAGGAGGAGGAGGAGGAGAAGGATGAGGAAAAGGACTCCCCCCAGGGACCCCCCCCCCTGGGGAGGAGGACCGGAGGCGGACTGGCGTGGGAGAGGGGAGGGGAGGTGGAGTAGGACCCCCAGGGACGGAGTCGCATATGACTCCCCTCCCCTCCCCCCCCCGCTTGGATGGTGAGGGCCCCGAGAGACCGAACGCCAGGACAATATGTTGCCTCGAGTTCTGCTCGAGGCGCCGGGCCTCTGGGCGCAAGGGCTGCTGAGTGGCCCGCAGGCCTCTCGGCTGGGGCTCTCGGCTGCTCGGCCGGCCTGTGGCCTTGCGTCCGGCTGGGCGCCCTCGGCGTGGGCGGCCCTGGTGCCCTCGGCGGCCTCGCGCGGGGCCTGGCCGCCCCTCGAAGAACCCAAACTTTTTGGTCTGCGGGTCGAGAGCGGGCCTCTTCCGGTTAAGAGCTAGGCGGGGCGCGCGAAGCACTAATTGGGGAGACAGGGCGCGGGCGGGCGGGGGGGCCTCAGGCGGCCGGAGGGCGCGGGGTGCAGGCGGTGCCGAAGAGCTTGCACAGGAAACGGTACGCCTTGGACAGGAGCCAGAGGCGAAGTCCCAGAGGGAGAGCTCGAAGAACCCAAACAGGGCACACATGCTTTCGGAGGTCCGCGCAGAACTCTGGGATGGGCGCTGGCCGCCGCGCTGCAGGAGGTGCGGCCTCGCGCGGGGCCTGACCCCTCGAAGAATCCAAGCAGGGCACCATGTACTTTCGGGGAGGTCCGCGCAGAACTCTGGGATGGGCGCTGGCCGCCGCGCTGCAGGAGAGCCCGCTTCCGCAGCGCAGGGTGCGAAGAGTGTGCCGCCGGGATGCCGTGCCTCGCCGCGCCCGCGTGCCAGGCCGTGGCGTGCTGGGCTCCGGAGTGCGCAGAGCGTGCCGCACCGTGGCGCCGGGTTTTGGCGCGTCAGCGGGGTGGCGTGCCGTGCCCGTGCGCGTTGGCGCGCCCAGGTTCCATACTGCGGGGACTGCGCCGTGCCGTTCGTCGTCGTCGTCGTCGTCGGAGGAGGAGGAGGAGGAGGAGGAAGAGGAGGAGGAGGAGGAGGAGGAGGAGGAGGAGGAGGAGGAGGATAGGGCGGAGCGACCAAGGACGCGGCCGCCAGCGATCAGGCGCGCCGCCGTCCGGCAGGCCGGGGACTGCGGTGGACAGACCTCCTGCCCTGACACGTCGATTGAGGAATTGGCCGTTTGCGGTTCGCGAGAGGGCGTCGCGGCCGTCGTTTCTGCGGGTCCAGGTCCGTCGGTTTCGGTCCCAGGCTTGGCCTCGCTCGGACGTGTGCGTTTTTTCCTCGGCGAGGACCATCGAGGAGCATCCTTGATCATTTGGCGAAAAAGCCACGCACGATGCCAACAAAAGCACAGGGAATGGACGTCCGAGCGATGGCCAGCAGGCCCTCTTCACCCAGGGGAGGTTTACTACAAAGGGAGGTTTGTCCACCGCCGAGCCGTGCTGACGTGCTGTGTTGCGCTTGGGTGCTGCTCCTGCGGCAGGCGTGCCGCGCGCCGTGCTCTCTCGGTGGCTGGCGGCACGGGCCCTCCGCGCCGAGCGCGCCCCTCTTTGAGGCTGGCGGTCGTTCCCGCGCAAGCTTGCCGTTTGGGGTTCCTCTGCACGGTGCGGCTCTCCGGCGGTGGGCGAGGTGGGGGGAAGAGGAGGAGAAGGCCTTCTCAGAAGGTTCGGAAGCCTCCCAGCCTTCTGAGAAGGCCTTCTCTGAGAAGTGTGCTAGGCCTTTGCTTGTTCCCCTAGGGTTGGGGTCTCTGCACGGTGTTCGGGGGCGGCAAAGAGGGGGGTGATGGTAAGGGGGGGTTGAATGTCATGGCGGGGGCCATGATAGTTCCCCAGATTTCATGGCGCCTCTTCTTATTTCATTACGTCCGTGGCCCCCCCGCTGGGCCGTGGACATGCCGCCGGTCATGAGTTGCACCCCCTCGTCTTGGACACCCCCCTCTTGGCCGCTCCCGATCTCAAAAGGTTCGGAAGTCCCCCAGCCTTCTGAGAAGTGTTCCAGGCCTTCTCAGAAGGCGCGAGGGTTTTCTGAGCAATCCCGACGCCTTTTGAGATGGCCGTCGCCTTCTCATTTCCCCCCTCGCTCGCCGCCGAGTTTCGGGAAGCAAGCAATGACGTAACATGAACGTTCGGAGGTCCGCGCAGATTTCTCGGATCGGCGCTGAAAAAAACCCTTCCTGGCGCGCCAGGGGCGGCGCAAGAGGCGCGGCTAGGAGGGCCCCAGCGCCGATCCGAGATAGTCCGCGCGGACCTCCGCAAGTTGAGGTTTTTGTCTTTGTTGTTTCCCCTACGGTTGGGGTCTCTGCACGGTGTTCGGGGGCGGCAAAGAGGGGGGTGATGATAAGGGGGGGGGGATATCAAGGCGGGAGCCATGATATTTCCCCAGATCTCATGGCGACTCTTCTTATTTGAACACGTCCTTGGCCCTTCCTGGGCCGCGCACGTGCCGTCGGTCATGATTTGCGCCCCCCCTATTGGACGGCCCCTTCTTGGCCGCCCCCGAAGATCTCTAAGGATTTGCATCCGTCGTTGAAAGCAGACTTTCTGGCATCCCCAGACGCCAGTCTGTTTTGGGCGCCGCCCTGTCTCGAGGACCGAGTGGCCCTCCTGATAGGGGTCAGTTTCCACCACCACTACCTAATAGGTAGGAGAGGGAGGAGGGGGAGGAGAAGGAGGAGGAGGAGGAGGAGGAGGAGGAGGACCTCCTCCCTCCTCCTCCTCCTTCTCCTCCTCCTCCTCCTCCTCCTCGTCCTCGTCCTCTCCTCCTCCTCCTCCTCCTCCTTCTCCTCCTCCTCCTCCTCCTCGTCCACCTCCTCCTCCCTCCCCCGTCCTCCCCCCCCCCTCTTGACCTCCCCCGGGTCATGGTTTTTCGTCCGCCCTCGCCGCCAGCGGGCCCGCCTGAGGCGAGACTTCCGGGCCCACGTTCGGCGTGCTCCTGCGGCGCCGCGGCGGCGCCGCGGGCGCGGCGGCGGCTGGCCCGCAGGCGCCCGCCCCTCTGGGTCTTGCTCGCCACCCACCAAAACACCCCAACCCAACCCGAAGGCCTCAATTCGCCCTCCATCTCCGGTGGGGGGGGGTGGGGGATATTGAGAAAACACGTGCTGAATTCGTATTTATTTGAAATTTGGATGTTTGGGTTGGGTCGCGGTGGTCTGGTAGGTAGTCACATGCTGTGTCCGGCACGATCTGAACTCGGAGGCCCACTGTAGGTTGACATGGAGTGGTGTCCAGTGCAGATCCACGAAACCCGCGCGGAGCGTCACAAGTTTATGTCGACGCCGTGTTTTCTTCTCCTAAACACCAGCAGCGGCGGTGTGCCTCCACCGAGGAACGATGATCCCGATCCCGGTGATGGTGGTCAGATTCGGGCTCCTTGGGTTGCACGTGGTGCCACTGCTCGGCGCGGACGCCCATGAGCAGGAAGAAGCTCGAGCAGCCTGGTGCGAGTTGCACTCCGACCGCGCTCCACCTCTACCTCTCGTCTCTGCGCGCCCGGCGGCGCGGAGGCGCCCCTGCCGAGGGCGCGGTGCTTCGCAGTCCAGGAGGCCCTCAAGACTTTGGGGCTCGAGGCTTCCGCTGAGGCCCCGACGGAGCCCCCTGAGACCTTCGTCTATGAGGGCCATGATGTACAGGCTTCCGGTCGATACCTTATTTGCCGCCGATGTGCGGCGCATTGTCTGATCGAGGCGCCGTCCTGGCGCAAGCTGTTTGCTCCGTGCCAGGGCGCGGCCTCCGCAGGCCAAGCGTGGTGCAGGGACGAGGTCCTGGCTGGTCGTGAGCCGCGCCCACCAGCCCGTCTAGGGTAGCATCGGCGCCGCGCGTCGGAGCTGCTCTGCTCTGGACTGGTTGTTGGGGTGGCTCGTGCGCGCCCGTGCGCGCTTGAAGGGGAGGTGTGCGGGACGTACCTGCACTGCCCCGTCTCCGAGGCACGGCCTCACTCGCCAGCTCGGCTAGTTCCCGTCCCGTCGGATGCTAGACCTTGATTGTCCACTTGTCCCCATGCCACCAGCACCAATATCCAGGATCATCCCCCCCTGGTGAAGACAAGTCCCTGTGTCCGTGTGGGGGTTCGTTTCCAGGCCTCTGGTAAATTCACATCCCTTCGCGTCATGAGCAAATGCACGACGTCTTTGGCGATCCAGGCCGGGGTGATGTCGGGCATGTCCCTCTGCAGGAGGAGTGGCAAAGAACAGTCCAAAAATAGTCTGGTGACGATTTGCCGTGCTCTTTTGACGATGTTAGAGCACTTTGGGCTATCTTCATTGCTCTCCCCGGAGGGCATGCCCGACCTGAGGCTGGGGCGTCCCCCGGCAGCCAGGAAGGAGGAGCACGATGGCCTTGAGAGCGAGAGGGCTGGCGTCCAGGGCGGCCCCGCCGACCACCAGCAGAGCGACCCCCCCTGTGACTGGGCAGGGATCAGTCGTTCCAGAGCGCTCCGAAGCTCCCGTGGTGAGCGTTTCATTTATTCATTCCTTTGCCGATCAGCGCGGGCCCTGGCCCCCCCCCATCCCCCCACCCCACCCATGGAGCAGATCTTGGCTGGTTTTGGCGCCTGCTTCGAGCAGGTGGAGCCCCCCACAGGGCGCACGGTCCCAAACAGTCGCACCAGGCAGAGGTCCGGAGCCAGACCCCCCCCCTCTCCCCCGCCCTTCCTCGGGGGTGGACAGAACCCCCAACAGTGACACGTCGATTAGTGAATTGTCCGTTTTCGGTTCTCGAGAGGGCGCCGCGGCCGTTATTTTCCAGGCTTGCGCCCGCCAGGTTTGGGCCTCAGGTCGTTTTCGCTAAACCACGCTTTTCTAAAGGGAGGTCTGTCCATCCCCGACTTCCGCCCAGTGTCGAAACGCCAGATACACAAAAACACTCACGTGGCGCGCCAGGCCTGTGCGATGCCGTCCATGGCACGGCCTCGTCTTGCCCCCGTCGCCTCGCTCCAGGGCGTGGGCGGGCGGCTGGAGGGGGGCTTCGGGGGGCGAGGGGCCCGCCGCTGGAGGGACGGGGCCCCAGCGCGAAGTCGGGCCTGTCCCTCGACAGGAGTAATCTTCACATATAGCCCAGGAGGAATATTCAAGTATAGCTGAAGTAATATTCAGGGGGCGAAATTTCATTAGTATTCTTATTATTACTGTTATTAGTTTCGAGTGTGTTTTCACTATGTTTCATCGTTCGTCTACAGTTCGCCTGTAGGGGGCATGCCCGACCTGACCGTAACAGAGGGGGCGCGCATCAGGAACCGGATGCTGTCCGACTCCGTCGGGGTAAGTTGGGTCTTTCCGCCTCGCGCCTTGCACGACGATTGGCGCTTGTTCAGCTGCTGCGTTGGCGGTGTTTTGGGCTCCCCTCCCCAGTTGCAGCTGCACCCCGCGCGCGGACTCAGGGCTGGGCCCCTTGCGAGAGCCTCTTGTTGCCGCGTCTGCACCGCAATGATCAGGGGGGAACAAACACGCAGACACAAGTAAGCGTCGACTCCCAGGAAAAGATGGGAAAATATAGGAAGTGGGGGGGGGGGTGAGACGAACATTCAGGGAAATACCTGCACATATTGGGGATCCTGGGATATGTGTCTATTTGTCTGCGTTTCCCTGGGCCCCTTCAAAGGCTCGGGAGGTGATCCCAGGTTGAACTAGCACTGCTTGAGGCCCCTCGTCCTCGGGGACCCCTCCCTCGGGGCCCCATCTGGGAACAGCCGCGCGGAGGAGGAGGAGGAGGAGGAGCAGGAGCAGGAGGAGGAGGAGGAGGAGGAGGGGGGATACACCAGCGCGATGGGATGCACGAGGTCTCCCGAAGGTGCCGCAGAAGACCGCGAGGCCCGCGTCGCCCTGGCCATGGGCGATTCTGCCGCACGTCTCGGAGGAAGGGGAGGTGACACCACCACGAAGGGGGGGGGGCACCTCGTGGGGAGGTCCACGATGCCTACCCGAGCTGGGGAGGTCGTGGATGTCTCGAGCGAGAGGGGGGGGCCACACCACCAGGAGGACCCTCTCTTACACCTCGCGCTGGCGGTGGTGGAGTTGCCTTTCCCTGATCCTACGTGTTGCTGAACGGCTCGCGATTCCCGGCCTTGTGTCGGACCTTGTTCGGCGGGACGCCGCGATGGGATTCTGCCGCGGCGCTGCGCGCGGGAGTGCGCATCAGGCCGGGATGGCCATCTCTGCAGCGTCGCGATAGGCATTCCAGCATACCCCCTGGCGGTCCCGCGAGGTGCTCTGCGTGGGCATGCCAGTGTACACAGACGACGGGGGGGCCGGGTGACCAGAGCGCGCCGCTCCTGTCTGATTGCTCCCGAGCCGCTCTAGCCCTCTCTCTACCCATTATCCTTCGGACTCTTCCTTCCTCCCCCCCAGCCTTCCCGGTCCTTCTCCCTCCTCCTCCTCCTCCTCATCCTCCTCCTTCTCCTCCTCCTCCTCCTCCTCCTCCTCCTCGTCCTCCTCCTCCTCCTCCTCCTCCTCCCCCTATTGCTTTTCCTCCCCCTCCTGCTCCTCCTCCTCCTCCTCCTCCTCCTCCTCCTCCCGTCCCTTTTCCGTAGCCATTTTTAGGTTCATGGGTGTGTTGTTGGCTAAGCTGCCGCGGCGCACCGCCCTCGTGCGGCTATCTCTCCAAAGCCTCGCAATCGCGGCACGGCGACTGCTCTGGCCTGGGGCGTTGGCAAGGGCATCGTCAAGCCCATGCAGGAGCTAAGCTCCGTGGCGCAGAAGGAGGAGTATGAGGATCAAGAGGAGGAGGACGAGGACGAGGAGGAGGAGGAGGAGGAGGACGGGGAGGAGGAGGAGAAGGAGGAGGAGGAGGAGGAAGTGGATCAGGTGTGGAGCATGCCCCCTCGCACTGAGGCGAACGATGCCACATTACGGCGACACCGTCAGCGGAGGCCCACGCGTAGGTGGCAGCATCCCGCTGCAAAAACGCTGCCTGCACGCTAGCCGCACCACGGCCCGCGCGAGGCAGAGGCAACATCCCGCTGCAAATTGTGTTCGTTTTTGTATTCATGGTTTTGCCGATCGGCGCTGGCCCCCCAACTTCCCCTCCCTCCCCCCATGGAGTAGGTCCGTGATGCTTTTTGGAACCTGCTTCGAGCGGGTGGAGTCTCCCCCATATGATGGACGCACGGTTCCAAACAGTCGCAGTAAGCAGAGGTCCAGGGCCAGACCCCCCCCTTCCCCCCCATTCCGTCCAATGTCGAATCGCCGAATAAAAAACTTACCAACCTGGAACATATCCCTATCCCTATGTTGGGCATCTCCTCATCACGATGCCAATCTTAGGGATGCCCTTCTTTTTTGAGGGCGAATCCCTCAGATTGTCATCGCCTTTTGGCGTGTCAACCTTAGGGATAGGGATACGTTCGAGGCTGTTTTTTTTTTTATTTGTTTTTTTTTGAAAAAAAAAAAAAAAAAAAAAAAAAACGTGCACATTGCGGAACGAAGGATGCTAGCCGAGCCACGGCCCGCATCAAAGAGAGCATACACGGGGCAGCTGCCCGCGCCATGGTCGGACCGCGACCCGCGCTGGCCGGAGGCCGAGCCGCACCCCACTCGCTCCCTGCTGACTGGTCGGCGTCGCCACCTCCCCGAGGCCCAGGGCTGACTGGATGCTCGCCGCCTGCTCCTGGACCCCTCGTCCAACGGCTCCGGCGCCAGCCTCGCCTCTGCGGCCTCTACCTCTTCCGCGCACCAGCTCGCGGAGCGATATTTGGAGCCCGCTTTCGTTTTATTATTTTCTTCTTCTGATCATTATTATCTGTCGTATGTTTCTTCTTATCTTCTTATTTTTATCTTTTCGCGAGTAGGAACAATATTCTTCGTGATAGTATTATTCGTCTTCCTATGATTACTATTCTTATTATTAATAAGATGTGTCCTCTTTCCGTTGCCCTTATCGTTGCTCTTATTTGTGACATTAGTACCAATACGACCTCCTTGCGGGTGATAAGTAGGTTTGGGGGGACAGCAATGGGCATCAGTGGTGATTGTTGTTCTGACGATACCTGTGCTGCGCAGTCTAGTGAGTAGTGTGATTGTGATCGTGATCGTGTTGTGCTGTGCGTGCCGATTTGCTTTTCGATCTGCATCTCGGTGTGCATGTCCACATATCGATGCGCATGTCGACTTTCTTTTCGATGTGCATCTCGAGTTGCTTGTCGGCTTGCATATGCAAGCTCGCCGCAGGCGCCGATTTCTTAAATGCGCAACCCATGGCGCCTTACGAATTGCATTTGCATGTGCACGTCCACTTGCATTTCGATGTGCTTTTCGGTTTGAATGTAGGTGTGCATGTAGACTTGCATTGGATAGCTCGCCGCAGCCACGGCGGGACACCAGCGGGACACTAGCGGGACACCGCGGGGCAGCTTGTGCCGAGTGGAGAGAATTTCGGTCTGGCCGCGGCCCGGCACCAGGAGGATTTCGGGACACCAGGACACCGCGGGCCTCCGGCCGCCGGAGGAGAATCATTTGGTCCGGCCGCGGCCAAGCCACAGGAGGATTTCGGAACACCAGCGGGACACCGCGGGCCACCGGCCGCCGGAGGAGACACATTCGGTCTGGCCGCGGCCCAGCCACAGGAGGATTTCGGGACACCAGCGGGACACCGGCGGGACACCGCGGGCCACCGGCTGCCGGAGGAGAAATATTTGGTCCAGCCGTGGCCCAGCCACGGGAAGATTTTTTCTCGCCAGCCCACGCAGCTTCGCCTGGCCCGCACGCGCGCACGGCACGCACGACACGAATCCGAAACCGAAATCGATTTCCCGGTAGGGGGGATCTCCGTTTCACGTCGGGCTCACCCCCCAACTTCCGATTAACACATTCGTCGTCGTATTATTAATATGATCATTTCTCTTCTTCTTATTCTTATTCTCAAGGTGGCTCGTCGTGACACTGTGTTGCCACCAGCAGCCTCTACCGCCGGATCTCGTTCGGAAAACAATGGGATTGGCCCAGACTGTCCTGGAGAATTTCGTTCTGGATTTCGAAGTGAGTTTCGTGCGGATTGTTCTGGGCCAGGAATGAAGACTAAACAAAAACCACGTGAAATTCACGCCGTTTTTCGCGCGCCGTTCCGGGGCTTTGCATAGACGGAAATCCACCCACAAACCCGCTGCAGCACGTTTGCAAGGTCGGTGCAGTGACGGGTCGGCGTCCACCTCCACGAACACGGGCTCTACGCTCTCGCCATACGAGCCAGGGCCACCAGCTCCTACCCTTAGGTCGGGCGTGTCGTCCTACAGGGGGGTTCGGACGAAGAATAAAAACATGTCGAAGCATATCCAACAACTATTCAACAATTATTAAAAGATCGCCCCCGATGTTTGCTAATACTATTTTGATTACTCCTCCTGTAGAGGGACACGCCCGACTTAATCCAACCCCTGAGACGGCGTTTGCCTCCACGGGCCCACGCCCGCCGACCATCTCAGCAAGGCTCACGCCGTTGCCACGATCCTTGATCTCGCCCTTGAGCGTGGTGGTGCCTACAGGGCAGCCGCCGACCAGCGACTCCTCGTCCGCCAGCGCCTCAAACTTGTTTTGCGCCTCCACATAGTGTTCGACCATGTGGTGCATACCGGCCTCAAGCACCCCGACGTCGCCCTGCTCCTCGCTCGGGAACGCAGCTGCGGCTTCACGCCGCCGCACCCCGAACGCCCTGTCCAGCAACCGGTAGTCGCCGTCGCGCATGCCGCTCACGACCTCGCCAGCCCCCTGGGCAAGTGCTCCAAGGTGCGCAACTGGGTGGGTCTTCCGACTGCAGGGCGACATCGAGGCAGCGATCCAGGACGCGAGCGTCGCCAAGCAGGATATGAAGTTCAGCGAGATGGTGGCGCCCGTTCCAGCGAGACCAAAGCGGAGGGGACAACCACCAAGGTGAAGGATGTACAGAAGCAGCTGGAGGACAAGGGACTCAAGGTCTTGAAGGAGATTGCGAAGCTCCAGGAGGTCAATTTTCACAAGTGTGAGCCAGAGATCGTGGCCCTGGCGGAGCTGACGGAGAAGACGCGGCTCAGGGGGGCTGAGATCCAGCAGGACCAGCAGAAGGCCACCACCGAGCGGGACGAGAAGGAGTCGCTCAAGCTCGCGATCATCCATCCTTCTTTCTTGTTCCCTCATCTTCCCTCCGCCCTCCTGCTCCACCCTCCTCCGCATCATTCTTCACTCTGCTTGTCCTGGTCCTCATTCGCCCGTGCTGCCGCGCCCGTTCTCCCTGCTTTTCGTTCGGCGCCGCCTTCCTCCGCCCCCGTCCTCCTTTTTTATTTGCAATCAACCCGCCTTTCTCCTCGGACTCAACTCCCCTCCATGTCCCTCGACACTCCTCCCCCTCACCCCCCACCTCCATTCCGTTTCCTGATAGATGACGCTTACTGGGAGGAGTGGCCCAGGAGGGTGTTCCGAGGGGTTGGGGTGCCAAGTGCAGGACCAGTGTTGGAACGCCACGGCGCAGGGGGAACCTCTCGCGAATTCTTCGCGAGAGGTTTTCTCCACGCGATTGGGGTTCTTGGTATTTTTCTTGATCGCCACTCCCCGTCGCACCTCGAGGCCGGTCGACAGGGTGGGCTGGGCGCGTCGCCTTAGACTTCCTCACCGCTTTTGACCATGATGCTTAAACGTTGGCAACAGTTTCACAGATGGAGGCCTGTCGCTGTCAAAATGTGGCTCGCGCCTTGGCGCCGCGCGCGTGCGTTCTAACGAACTGCAGGCGTTCTGGCGGATTGGGGGCAGGTTGCCTTCAAAATGCGCTCCTCGTTTGAGCGCCGGGCGCATTATTATTTCCCTGAAGATTGAAAGAGCTTCGCGGATTGACGGCGGGTTGTTTTCGAAATGCGGCTCTCGTCTTAGCGCCGCAGGCATTCGTGTTGACAGAAATTGCAAGAGACTCACTGGCTGAGGACAGGTGTTTTCCAACATGTGGCTCTCGCGGCTCATTCTCAAACTGTGGCCCTCGCCTGAGCGCCGCGCGCACTCGTTTAAAACATTCGCACGAGCTTCGCGGGCCGTTTTCAAAATGTGGCTCTCGCTTCGGCGATGCGCACGTTCGGTGCACCATTCTGCACGAGCCTCGCGAACTGAAGGCGGCTCGTTTCCAACATTCGGAGATCAGGTGAGGCGATCGGGGAAAGGCGGGATTAAAAACGGGAGCGGCCGAACCGTACGAAGGAGGGAGGAGGAGGAGGAAGAGGAGGAGGAGGAGAAGGATGAGGCTGGATGGGGGGAAATAGCATGCATATGAGGACGAGGACGAGGAGGAGGAGGAGGAGGAGGAGAAGGAGGAGGAGGACGACGAGGAAGAGGAGGAGGAGGAGGAGGAGGAGCCACGACGGGCCTCTACAACCCGCAGAGCTGGCAGTCCTGGCGGGTGGCTCTCGCGCGCGAGGCGCTGCAGAATTTTGGCGCGGTGGCACGGCCTGGCACTCAGCAGCGCCAGAGAGACGCGATCCCCGTCACGGCCACTAGCACGATGAGGCACGTGGTTCTCGACGGGAGCTGGCGCAGTGGACGGCTCACTGACAAGAGCTGCGGTATCACGATCATGATTGGTAGGAACGTCAGCAACCATGTCCGCCAGGTACTCAGCTCGCCGCCGAAGATTGGCACCACTGAGCGGGCGGGAGGTCTCAAGCTGACGATGACGCGGACCCCGATGCTGGGCGGCGGGGTCTACCTCACGCCGTACGACACCCAGGAGGAGCGTACGGGGGCCATGCAGCGCATCTCAGATTGGATCAACGACGAGGAGGCGGAGGCGGGCAACAAGGACCTGGAGGTGTTCGCTTGGGACAAGCAGCTGGATTTCAATGACATAGACGAGGTGGCTGGACGTCATGGACGGAGGCGGGCGGATATGTACTACCTTACCGCGGCCAACACGCACTTCCTTCCGCTCGACAGCTACTACGGGTCGGAGCAGACCAGCTGGAAAGATCAAGTGATTGTTCCGCCCACGGCTATGGGGGCAGTGCCGAAGATCAGGATGCACCACTACCTGATGCGCACGCTCTCATCATTCCCGACGGCTGAGCTTCGCTATCGGTACCTGACTGAGGCCCACATCACTTACGAGCTGAGTTATTGGCCGCTGAGGGGCGCCATGGCAACGGCGGATCGGGACTCCCTCATGATCCGCTTGACGAAGAGCGAGCGGAGGCACGAGCTAGGCGAGAAGGTTGAGAACGATCTGAGCGCCGCTGATGCCGAGAGGAACCGCTCCGACTCCTACCCCACCTGCGAGACCAAATACCATCTCTTCATGAAGGCGATTCGCGGCATCAAGATCTCGTTCTTCCCACCCACGAGGACGCTGGACAATGAGTACGAGCTTTTGGTGGAAGAGAGGGTTCAGGCTCTGCGAGCTGTGGCGCACGTGGCACATGAACTTGCAGAGATGCAGGCTCGACGGGATGACACAGGCCACCACTATTCCGAGCGCATCGAGAGGGGTGCAGAAGAGCGGCTACGGCGTCTCACATGCGAGTGCAAGGCGCGCTGCGAGGCCCATCAGGGCTACATTTACTACGAGCGGATCGAAGAGCTGAGGGACGAGGCCAACTGCATGCTGGGCGCTGAGGAGTGGAAGCAGGAGATGGCCATGGAAGGAGTGGGGGGCGGCATGCGCGTGCTGACGACCTACTGGGACCAGGAGGGCGGCATGAAGAAGAAGAAGCTCGCGACCGATTGTGGCACGGGTCTCGACGCCGCCAGCTTTGGCGGGGTCTCCGATGCGATGGTCACCAGGCTGCAGGGGGTGCTGAACACGTTGCAGGGGCAGCGCAGACTGGAGTGGGCAGTCCTCGACTTCTGCCTGGAGCCAGTGAACAGCGGCACGGTGGATGCGGCGGAGACGAGCGGGAAGGAGTACAACGATGCGGTGGAGTCCAAGACGCCCACTCAGCAGGAGCTCGGCAGCCCGCACGAGCAGATCGAGAAGAAGAAGAGAGTGATCAACAAGCTGGCCAACGCAGACAGGTGCAAAGGGCAGCAGGTCAGGCTGGCGCAGGGCGCGCGGTCAATCATGAACACGGCGCTGGAGGAGAGCCCAGCGATCAAGGGCGAGCTCTTCAAGGGGCGCATGTCCAAGCGCGCGAGGTTCGACGAGCATGAGCAGATGACGATGGCCATCAGCCCGCAAGTGCAGCTACCGCCCAAGTGGCTGGGCAAACACGGCGAGGGAAAGAAGAAGGCGAACGAGGAGACGTTCAGGGAGAGCGACGTGGAGGGGACGCGGCGTCTGGCCGACATGCCGATGGCGTCGACTCTCGTCAGGTACGTGCGGACGCTGCTCATTGCCACGCTGGAGGCCGAGGGGGCGGTGCGCGTCGATGGGCAGGTCCAAGCTCGAGCGCGATCTGCAGAAGGATATGGGCCAGAGCATGAAGCCGAGCTGAAGCCCCGTCGGCAGCCGGCGGCCAGTGAGACCGCGATGGTCGCTGCGACTGGCAGCGAGCGTGAAAGTGAACTTCTGAGGGCCCTGGAGAGCAGGGTTAGCCCGACTGGGGTCGCTCCGAAGGAGAGCCCGCAGTTGGACGTGACGCACTGCGGGTCCCCCACACCCCCAGGCTGTTCGGCGGGTTCTGGCCCTGGCGGCTCCGTCTAACAGCCCGAGGGAGGATGGAATCCGCGGTGCATGGATGCAGTCAGCGTTGGTCGCGCGTCGCGGGCCCCCCTGGCTGCATCGGGCCCCGTCGCCGCACCTGCGGAGCGGGGCGCCGCCAGGCCCCCGCGGCCGCGCGCCGACCTCGTTCCCGACGTCACAGGGGCACACAATTTTGTTTGAGGTTTTTCGGCCTGGAACTCGGAACTCGGTGTCCAGAGCCTTGAGACCGGTTTTCGTTGCCCCCGATGTGTGTTTAGTTTAGTTTAGGAGGAGGAGGAGGAGGAGGAGGAGGAAGGAGAAGAGAAGGAGCAGGAGGCGGACAGGGGAACAGGAAGAGGAGGGCAAACAAAAGGGCCAGAGGTCTCTTGGATCCCTCTCGGACCTCTTGGGACATTTCTTGGGCGCTTATTGGTGGCTTCCTGGGACGTCTTGGGGGTCTCATGGCGGTCCTGGGGGGTTTTTGGGTGTCTTGGGCGCTTCGGGAGGGCCTCTTGGGGCCGCTTGGGGTCCTCTTGGGGCCTCCTGTGGGCCTTAGGAGGGCCTTTTGGGGTTATATTGGGATCATCTTGGGGCCTCGTGGGGCCTTCTGGGCGCTCCTTGGGGCCGTGTAGGAGGGCTTCGATCAACAAAGGGGGGGATCCAATTAGCGCTCCCCCCCAAAAAAAACAAAGTGGGGCTAGCACCGTAGTAAAACCAATGATGTGGGTTTCCTCGCCGAGGTTTTTTGAGACGCCTTGACCGGTCGTGGAACCCCCCGTCCAGGTCCAGTGGAGAGGGTAGGAGGGAGGGGTCAACAGTCTCCCTTCCCACCCGCAAGCCGTCTCGCTCACTCCCACCCGCCCTCCCAACACATACGTAGCACCCGAGCCTGGTCCGAGCCGCACCATATGCAGCAGTCGTCTTTGGATGGCCAGCTACTGGGGGCCAATCCGCCGCCGCCGCCGCCGCCCGCCGCCGCTGTCCGCCGCCGCCGCCGCCGCCGCCGCCCCCGCTGCCAAATCCCCGCCGACGCAGACGCTGCCGCCGCAGTCGTTGCCGCCACCGCTGCCGCCGCCGCCGCCGCCGCTGCCGCCGCCGCCGCCGCCGACCCCGCCGCCGCCACGGCCGCAGCCGCCGCAGCCGCCGCAGCCGCTGCCGCCGCCGCAGCCGCCGCCGCCAAGTGTACTGTGTATTGTTTTTGTTGACAGGGATGGTGGGGGGAGGCTGCACCGGGTTCGCTGCGCATGCTCCGAATTTGGAAACAGAGTGTGTGGTGTTTATATATATATATATATACATATATAACAATCAAAGGGATGGAAGGGGGTACAGTGTGTTTTGTATTTTTAACAAGGGATGTTGGGGGGGGCGCATGGACTTGGGTTGGCTCCTGGTCGCCTGGGGCAGGGGTGTATATTCATAGGGAGCAATGGTGAACCTTTTGCCGACTGTTAAAAATGGGGTGGAAGAGGAAATTCCTTAAACGACCTACGTCCAGAGAGCTGGTGGTAGTTGATTATCGCTTGAGCGCCGCGCGCATTTGTTTAAAACGTGTGCAGACATTTCACGGTTCGAAGGAGCGCCGTTTGCAAAATGTTATTATTTCTTCCGTGCCGCGCACATTCGCCCGAATAGCTTGCAGAAGCTTCACGGATTGAGGGCGGCCCTTTTCCAAAATGCGGTTATCGCTTCAGCGGTGTGCATTTTTGTTCAAACGTTTGCAGGGAGTTCAGTGGTTGTCATTGTTGACGTACCAGCAGTATTGGAACGATTCAGACTTGTCACGGCTAGGTAGTCACATTGGCTCGCACTGTTGAAGTCCCAGGAAAGTGTTTCCGGCACGAGCCAGGCTCGCCAAGACGTAAATAACAGCCAGGTTAATTCGTAGCGTTGAAGTCCTTAGGGCAGTTGTTTGGCACGCTCCAAGATGTTTTCAGTGCTGCCCCGCAACAGGGCGCTTCGTTCACGGGAAATGACGCTTTGCATGGACCTACGAAGAGGGATCTTGGAGGAAGGGTGTCTTTCAACACCGCTGTGGGTTTGCACTGGTCCTTTTCCGCTTCCTACCCCTCCTCTTCCTCCTCCTCTTCCCCCTCCTCCTCCACCCTCTCCCCCCTTGCCTCCCCCCTTCCTCCCCCGTAGGCCTTTTCCCCCCATTCCCCCCGTTCGTAGCCATTTTGGTTCACGCCGCCTTCACTGTGTTCGCCGCGGCCTTCTCGCCAATTGCTGGCGGCATCTTGTTGGCGGCCCAGAGGCGGCTGGGCGAAAGAGGGAGGGCAAGAATGGCTGTACGGGATGATGCACCGGGGGGTGGCATTATGAGACACTCGTCTTCCGAACGACGCTCGGCGATGGTTGCGGCGGCGTTCGTTGCGGATGGGGCCACCCGGCGGCTCCAATGGCAGCTGGCGCAAGCTCTACCGAGGCCGAGGCGTTGCGAGCTTAGCTGGACGCGCTGCGGGCAGTAGTACCGAACGACTGCGTTGAGGTTGAGGGGCGTGGTCATCTCATCATTGCAGTCCTCGCTGGTGGAGTCGCAGACGCTGGCGTGCCGCTTGCCATGGCGGCGCGCCGCAACCTCGCGGTTCTCGGCTTCGGAGTGCGTGTTGCGAACGGTGCGTCGCCGAACCAGGTCGAGCTCAATCGTCTTCAACGCCAAGGTGTTGGAGAAAGTCGTTTTCGCAGGGGGCGCCTTCCTGACTGTGATGTTGATGAGAATGTGGTTGGCGAGGTTGCGAGCCTGACCTTCGAGTCGAGGGAGAAGGGGTCTTGCTCGTCGGAGGCCGCCGTAGGCACGCGGTGCTCGTGCGGCGCGGCTGTGTTCTTCACGTGCGGCGGCCCACCTCGTGGAGCGCCCCGCGGCACGGGGACGTCGAGGCGCGACGTGAAGCAGGCCGTGGCAGCCGAGGAACCGACGGGGGATCTGCGTGTCAGCAGCGGTGGCAATGACGAGGTCGTGGGCAACGCCCGCTCGGAGGTCGTGGAACCAGCCCCGTTCGATTCCAGGGCCGTCGCCGACACCAACGTTCCCCCCGCTGCGCTTGATCGGCAGCTTGTGGATTTCCCTGGCGAGCCTCGGTGGCAGGAGCAGCAGCGCGTGCAGCCGTTCCAGCGGCGCCGCGCTGCGTTGGCAGGGGCCGCGGGACGGGAGTCCAGCGTGGAGCGAGCGCGCAGCCGCCAACGTTGGGTGGCGAGCGACGAGCGGGCGCGGTTGCTCGGCAACGCCGAGGCCGTGCGGGGCAGGGCGCCGATGGTTGCAGCCGCCCGGCAGGCGGGCGCCGCCGCAGTCCCGACGATCGACTGGGACGCCATCCCGCCAAGCATTGGCAAGGCGGGTGGCGGCAGCGCTGCGGATTGCGGATGTTGCGGCTGTCGTGTTTAATTTTCGTCGTGGCGTTCATGGCGTACATGGTCATGGGCGCCTTGTCGGCCTCCGCCGTTGTGCGCGCGTTCCGCTTGGAAGTCTGAAGGGGGAGGCCAGAAGATTGTGATGCTTCGCCCCTGCTTCGATGCCGATTCAGATCCCCCCTTTCCCCCCCTCTCTCGTTCCATCCCTTCCCGTCGACCCCTCTCCCCCCGCCCATCCTGGCCCAGCACAAGCCCCGCCCCCCCAGCTGCAAATGGGGGAGCGAAGAAAGGTGCATCGCTCGTGCACTCTAGGAGTCCCCAAGAGTGCCCTTGGGGCCCAAAGCAGACGCGAACCGCGCGCGTTTCTTCGCCCCCCGGCGCGCGCTGCTTCGCTCCCCCCGTTAACCGCAGCGCCCTCTCTTCCCGCTGCGGCGCGCCAGCCTGGCGCGCTCCAGCGACGTGGTTCGGAGGAGAGGCGCGGCGCGCCCCCGCGCCTGCGGGGCGCTACAGGCGCGCCCCCCTGGCGGCGCAGCTGAAATAGGCGACCTGGGGGGCGGCGGCCGCGCTGGTCGAGCTCTGCGCGTGGCGGCCGCGGGCGCCTGCCGCCAGAGCAAAACACAACGATCCCGGCGAGAAGCCCAACCGTGTGGAGTTGTGAGTGGGTTCGGCAGTCGTGAATATCGTCTTCGGTGGAGCCCCCCACGGGGCCACGAGCCGTGTGACAGATGTGCGTGCACATCGGTGCGCAATCGGTGGCGCGGGGACACGTGGACGCACCCAGTGCGGGTTTCTGTGTGGCCCGCCATGGGGGCACGACGCGTGTGATGGGTGTGGCGAAATCTGTGGCGCGGGCGCGCGTGGACACACCCAGTGTAGGCTGGAGCCTTCTTGGGCCCCGGAAGCGACAGGGCCGTTTTTTGACAAGTTCCGTCTTGTCGTGTTTTTGCCGGTTCCGACGCCGTTGTTTTTATTGGTTCTGTCGCCGTTTTTCTACCGGTTTCAGAAAACGGCCTTGCCGTTTTCCGAGGCCGGCTGGGGCCTCTTTATGGAGGATCAGCACGCGAGGGGTGTGCCAGAGTCGGCGGCGCAGTGTGCCGAGGTGGGTGGCGCGGACGCGTGTGGACCCAGCGTGGCATCCGGTGGAGCTGCTTGTGGGGACACGAAATGTGCACGCGGTGTGCCGGAATTGGTGGCGCGGCCGCATGCGGACACGCCAAGTGTGGCCCTGGGTGGAGCTGCCAGTGGGTGCACGAAACGTGTAAGGGGTGCCAAAGTGGGTTGAACAGCGATCACGACGGGAAGTTTCTGGCAGTTGTTGTTGTTTCCCAGGGGCTCGCGGTGGGCCCCGGGACCGTCAATTGACGGCCGCGGATGACAAATCGCCTCTGGGGAAAGGGTCGGGGCCTCCGGTGGCGCCGTATTGTGCGCACCGTCCTTGAGATATTGGCGTTTCGATGTTTGGCGAGTCGGTTGTTTTCGCCTAGCTCCGTGCCCCAGGACCCTCACGGATCGATCCGGCTCGCAATATGCAGCAGGAAAACGGTTTTTGGGTATGGGTCGCAATGTTTCGCAATGTTTTAATCGTTTCGCGACGTCGGATCTCAGGGGTTACCGCGTTGGCGTCTCCCGAGGCGTCATCGATGGTTTGCTCAGGAAAAGTACGTTTGCGCAGTTGTTCGGCCCGCAGAGCCGACACGCATTGCGCACCCTGCCGCATGGCCCCGAAGGGGGTCCAGACATGGTGTGGTTCACGGGGGCCGTTCTCGTTCCTTGAGGGACCCACGACGGTAGGGCTTGTTCAATTATGGTGGATTCTCGCGGTACCAGGCGCTGGAAGCCTGGTTGAGCAGTGGCGAGGCGTCCCGGCTTGCCTATAGGCCCGCCGCAGAGTGTTCTAAGAGCCTTCTGCGGTCTGCACGACATGTTTTCATAACATTTCTGGTTGAGACCGTCTTGTTGATCATATCATTTTTGGTGTGAGAGCACCCTTACTTTGGTTCTAAGAGCGTTTCGTGATACGCGTAAGTCGGGCACGTCCCTCCACAGGGGGGAATACGCAAGCATGTGCTAAACATAGTCTTGGGGGCGATGTTTTTTGTTTCTTCTGTGGTGTCTGACAAGTGTTGTATGTTTGTTATGGATTGTCCGCACTGTTCTGGTTTTCTTGTTATGGCTATGTTTGTTGTGTTATGGTTATATTTGTTTTGTTATGGTTATGGTTGTTATGTTTTTTGTTTGTTTTGTTATGTTTTTTCCTCCAAGATCCACCTGTGGGAGGACCTGCCCGACCTGATGGCAGGCCTCTGCGAATGCCCGGGGGCGGTCGGCCCCTGCCCCAGTGGCGGTGCGCCCCGCGAGCCGAGGGGCCTCGGGGGGCCTCGAAGCTTGGCAGGAGGAGGAGGAGGAGGAGGAGGAGGAGGAGGAGGAGGAGGAGAAGGAGGACTACGAGGACGCACGCATCCGAGAAGGGTTCGACCCCATTCACATGCACAGACAAAAAGTTGGAGCTAGGCCAGGAGGGAGAGAACATCCTCCTCCTCCGCCCCACCCTGGGCCTTCCGCTCCTTAGCCTGCCCCCCCAGGGCCTGTGCAGCCGCGTCCGATAGGCCGTACAGCGCCAGGACGCGCTGCCAGTCGGCGGCGGGCGGGGCTAGCCGCCCCTCGCTCGACGAGCCGAAATCTTTCACATCAGTAATTTTGGGTCTCGGAGCCCACAGGGCGGTTTTTCATGTTGTCCATTCGACGTTCCATGAAGCCCGATGTCATTCCGAGGCCGCGCGTCGAACGTTTTCGATGGCGCGTCGCGTTATGCGATGTCACGTGCGTTGGGGTCGTCAAAGGCTTGCGTGCTTGTTGCGGATCGGTTGATGTGGGCTGGGGTTTCTCAGGATTGTACATTTGCTTTGCGCTGGGGCGGTTTCGACCCCCATCCCTGGCTGATCCACCCCGCGGGTAACGTCGCAGGAAGAGTTCGATCATTTTGTTCGTAGTGCCAGCGATGCTGTCGCGGACATTGACCGCGCCACGGGGGGGGTCGTCCAGAAATTTCCTACCATATTGCAGTGTTGGTTCTTCGTTTTGAAGAGACACCGCCCCGCGTCATTCCTTCCGGCCCCCTCCTTCGTCCTCCCTCTTCGCGTATTTGCCCCTGCTCTCCGCGTGTCTCCGTCGTCATCGTCCATCGTCATCGTCGCCATCACCATCATCATCAGCATCATCAGCATTCTCGCCGTCTCCATCATCAATACCACCACCATCCTCATCAACATCATCAAAACACCCCCCTTGTTCCCCCGCGTCTCTGCTTCGCCACATCCCCCGCAAGTCTCGTGGCCTTGTGAGGTGCTCCACCGAAGGCCCCATCGGCAGGGTCCTTAGTGCGCCGCCCAGCCCATGTCGGCACGCCCCTCAAACGCTTCGTGTCCCCATGAGGAGCTCATCGGAGGTCCCGGCGGCAAGGTCCACATGCCGTCGCCCAGGCCACCTTGATGACACCCTCAAACATTTCGTGCCCCTATAGGCAGCTTCACAAAAAAAAATCCCAGCGGCAGGTTTCCCAGGCCGCCGCCCAGCATATTTCGGCATACGTTTCACACGCTTCGTGGCCCCACGGGGAGCTACACCGACGGCCCCACAGGCAGGGCCCACAGGCCGCCGCCCAGCCCATTCCGTCATACGCTCACAAGCTTCGTGGCCCCATTGGGGAGCACCCCCGATGGCCCAAGCGACAGGGTCCACATGCCGTCGCCCAGCCCATGTCGTCCACGAGTGGCGCCCAGCACGGCTCCAAGAGCGCCCCAAGAGGCGCCGAGTAAGTTGCACCCTCATGCAAATAGTTTTTGTCACTTGTGGGGGTCCTCTTGGGGCCCTCTTGGAGCATTCTTGGGGCCCTCTGGGAGCGTTCTTGGGGCCTTCCCGGGGCCCCAGTGGGCCCTCGGAGGGCCCCAAGAACGTTCCCCGAGGGCCCCAAGAGGGACCCCCCAAAATGGTACAAAGAATTCGCGCGAACGTGCAATCTGTTGTAGGCCTTTCGGGGCCCTCTGGGAGCTCTCTTGGGGCCCCCATTGGTGGCGCCTTGGGGCCTTGGGATGGCTCCAAGAGGCTTCGGGATTGCCCCAGACCGCCACAAGACAGCTCCGAGACGGCCGTCGAGCACCACGGGTGAAAGCAAGTGAGGCTAGGGAACAGGGCCTCTGGTAAGCCGCCACTGCGCCCCCTGGACTACCCAGACAGCGAGGGGACCTGAAACGCCCTGGGGCTCCAGGGGCCCCAGATTAGTGAAGTGAAGGTTTTTGCCATGCAAGCACCCCGAAATTCTTCACTTCCCTAAACCAGACCCAGGACGAACTCGCTACGCTCCAGTCCCGCGGGAGATCCAAGACTCCCGCCGCCACCCGGGGTCGTTGCTGCATTGCGGTGCTCTGGTCACTGTTAATGGCTTCCGCGGGCTGCAGCGGCTCACTTCCATGACTACCCCGACTCACGAATCCAGTGGTTGGTCTGGCTCTATGGGTTGGTTTCGTTGTGTCGGTTGATTTTATGCTTGGTTGGCGGTCGGTGGATTTCGCGTTGTTCATTGGTGTCGTGAAGTGATTTGTCGTTTGGTTGGTCAGTGCCGTTTTGTTGATTCGTGCCGTTTTGTTGGTTGGTGTCGTTTCGTTGGTTGGTGTCGTTTTGTTGCTTGGTGTCGTTTTGTTGCTTGGTGTCCTTTTGTTGGCCGGTGTCGATTTGTTGGTTTGTTGGTTGGTGTCGGTTTGTTGGTTGGTGTCGTTTTGTTGCTTGGCGTCGTCCTGGCGGCGTGGCCGATAATCGGCGGCCTGCAATGGCGCCAGGATTTGTTTCGGGCCAGCCTTGATCGCCCTCATCATTCTCATATTCGTCAGCGTCAGCACTCGTCGCCCCCATCCGCGCACACATGCGGCCCTGGTACGGCTCTCACGCGGCCCTGCGAAGGCCTTCACTGTGCTCCCCAAAGCTTTCTGAGGGGCCCCCCAGAGGCCCCAAGAGGGCACTGGAAATTGTCGCTTCCAACTCCGCCAGGCGGAGGTCAACAAGGGTCTCACTGGTGCACTTCCAGGAATCGTCGTTCGATCCTCTTGGGGCCCTCCTGGGGCCTTCTGGAGCCGTCTTGGAAGCTCCGAGCGGCTCCATGAAGGCGCCGGGCGATATCGCTTCCAATTCCGCCAGGTGGAGTTAGACCAGGGGCTCACTGAGGCCCCTTTTTGCGCCCTCCTCTGCCTTTGAAAAAGCCCCGATGGGGTTCTTCAGTGCCGTCTTAGGGCCCCTAAGAGGCCTCCAGTAGGGTATTGAAGTTATCGCTTCCAACTCCGCCACGCGGAGTTGAACCCACTCTCAGGGCCTTCGAGCTTTTCTCTAAGTGGGCCCTGGGAGGTGTCATTTTCACGGGCGTTGAAAGTGACACCGCGGAGGGCCCTCTTGGGCCCTTCTTGGGGCCTCTCTTGGGTCCCTCTGGGAGCCCTCTTGGTGCCGCCCTGGGGCCTTCTCGGGGCCTTCTTGGAGCCTTTCTGGTGCTCTTTAAGTGGGCCCTGGGAGGTGTCACTTTCACGGGCGCTGAAAGTGACACATCGAAGGGCCCGCTTTCCCTCGTAGCGCTGCCCGTGGCCGGGGCATTGTGCAGCGCATCCCTCGTCGAACGTATTTTGTCGGACGCGTGGTCGAATTCCGCCAGTTCGGTCGAGATGGTGGTCAAGCGGTTCGGTTGCAATGTAGCCATGCGGATCTGAGCTTACCATTTCTTGCCATTTTGGCGGGGATCGCAGGAGCGTTTGTGTTGTGACCAACTGTGCTCGATATATCCAGCGGCAGCGTTTCATCCCAATCTATTATTTTGAAAAAAGTCAGCAGGGGCCAAATTGCTGATGTGAAGCAACATAGGTCTCGTACTCGCGCGCGGCCGACTTGGTGAGCTCCGCGATTTTCGCAGGCCCCGGAAGGCCCTGGGCCCAGGCAGAGAAAAAGGGAAGCCACTCGGCCCTGACCTCGGGGGCTGGGGCTCCCACATGTGCCAAAACAAACCCCTTTGGATTTCTATGGCCAGGATATTGACCAGCTCGAAACTTATTAAGATAGAAGCCACGACCTCCGCCAGCGACAGGGCGACACGACGAACGAAGATTGCCACGTTTCGAGCTGGTGTTCGCCATGCTGCCGCACCTTACGCACATGAGCAAACTATCATGAAAGGTCTCGCGGTCGGCTTTATAGATGTCGGCCTGCTCCAGCAGGTGACCCATCTGCCTCCAGGCTCCTGGTGAGGTGCCGATCGGGGCCTCAACAGGGCCACAAGACGACGGAGGGGGAGCAGCATCGGCAGCAGCAGGCTCAGACCCCACCCCCGAGGAGGAAGGGATGGGGAAGCCCGGGATCGCATCTAACATAACATAGTTGAGCCACTCGAGGCCTACATGATCTTACTTAGCAAGATCCCTGCAATCGAACTGCTGTGACGCACAGAAGATGCCGAGACGGCGAGCGAATCCGGAGCAGCCTGACACACGGAGCCTGTCTTGGGCACTTACGCGATACTGCTCAGCTCCCTGTTTCGCGAGCCGGTATGCTTTTGAATTTCCGAACCTTTGAAGGTCCGTGATCTTGCCCTCTCTCACGTCCTTCATCGACGTGTGGGCGGGAAGCTTAAACACTGTCAGACCTTCTAAACGATCGCCGAGCTCGGCCCACCAATGTGCCCTGGCTGACTTCACACCGGCAGCCCCCGAGGGATCTCGGAGGCAGCCGACCGTGCCGGCACAATCGATGTACAGGGAGACCTGGGGTCCGAGGACCGCTCGACGAGACAACATGAGCGTTGCGAAATGGGAGGACTACGAGGAGGAGGAGGAGGAGGAGAAGGAGTCGGCATCATTTCACCGAGCCCCTGACAGTGGGGGCGCGCATCAAGGAAGCATCTGCTTTTCGTCGGGGCATCCTGGGTTTCCTCGCTCCTCGCGCTGCGCTCGGTGACTTCCCGCAGCCGCTGAGAGAGCTGCTGCGTTCAGGGTGCTGCGGATTGCTCTTCAGGTGTACCTCGCGCGCGGGTTCTCAGGGTTGGGTTTCTTGCGAGGGTTTCTTGCGTCCGCGCCCGCACTGTATGCCCATCCCCATCTCGAGCAGTGGCGAAGCGGCTTGGCGTGCATATAGGTATACCAAACAATGTTCTAAGAATCTTTTGTGGTTCCCACGAAATGTTCTTAGAACATTTTTTGGCGGACTCTGTCTTGCTTTAACACATCGGGCTCATGTTCTAAGAACATTGTTATTCGAACATGTTCGGGTTCTAAGGACATTTCGTGGCAGGACTAACTAGGAATGCCAGGACGGTCGGTCCCTGCTCAACTATCCCATTCCGGGCCCCCACCATCTCGGCACGCCAGTTGGGGGTATTTCCCTTCGAGGCCCGAAGGAAACAACCCCTATCCCCTTTCTGGGAGGGTAGCTCGGCCCGTGTGGCCCAGGCCACGCCCTTGGGGATAGGGGTAGGTTAAGCGATGCTCAACGAAGACGGGCCCCTTTCTGCTCCTGGGATTGTTGCGTGTTTTGTTATTCTCTGTGAGCCCCCTTCTGCTTCTGGACCGCAGTTGCGCTGGTGCTGTTTTCGGTGACGCACACGCTGGTCGTCAAAGGTCGGTCGTGCTGGACCCCCAGATCCTCATAGGAGGAACAGATACCAATACTTTTATCCTCGCCTCGTTTTCCCCTTTTCAGGCCTCCTGGGCGGCCATCGTCCCCTACCGCTGGATTCGCCTCGAAATCTAGGTCAGAAAACACCCCAGGAGAGGTCCGCGGGGACTAGCGGTATCGGTACCTTTTGGTTTCCCCAGATCATCCATGTTTAAGCCTCCGTCCTACTTCAAGTCTCGGTCTGCTTCTGCTGCGTGTGTTGTTATTCTATGTGCGGACCTGAATCCGAAATCTACTGTGTCCGCCTTCCTGCTTCATGCGTGTGCCTGCTTCCTCCTACCGACGAGTGCCTGCCCAGTGATCGAGCACAACTCCTCCGACCGTCTCGCCACCTCCCCATCGCTGAAGCCGGGCGGACGGCAACGGGGGGGCAACCGATGCGGGGGGAGAAGGCACCAAAAGGGGCCCCGAGCGACCCCTGGGCACCGCTGCCTCCGCGGGCCTGGCGTGTGCCCGAGAGGCGCGCGCTCCTGCACGGAGGCCAGCCTCAAGTCGGGCCTGTCCTTCGTGCTGGAGGAATCCTCACGAATAGTCAGAAAATAGTCTGGGGGCGCTCTTTACAACATGTTTTGGGTTTTGGGGGGATCTCTGTTGAGTATGTTTTATGTTGCGTCGAGAATCCTCCTGCAGGAGGACGTGCCCGACCTAAGGCTGGCCTGGTTTCCCCGCCCCCCTCCTGCGCACGCACGGAGCAGCACGCGCCAGGCCTGTCCAGGAGATCGTTTTCTTATTCATGGTTTTACCGATCAGCGCGGGCCTTCGCAACCCCCCTCTCCCCCCCTATGGAGCAGATCTTGGTTTACGATGTTCCAACCTACTTTTAGCATTGACCATCAGGAATAATTTCGAGCACCGACACAGTACCGACGTTTGAGGGTTTTCACGTGTCGCGCCCTGGGAGGCGACATTCGTTCGTCACTGTTTCGACACTCTTCTGGGTGCTCGAACTTATTTCTGGGAGGCGACATTGGCACCTGTTCCAAGCCAGAGGGGTCTCTCCCCCAGGACGCACTGTCGCAAATAGTCGCACGAAGCAGAGGTCCAGAGCCAGACCCCCCCTCCCCCCCCATTCCGCCCAAGGTCGAAGCGCCGAAGCAGAAACCGGTCACCAGCGTGCCCCGCGCGTGCGCTGAAAACTTTGCCGGCTTGCCCAGGCCGCTCCTTGCAGGACAGCCGCCCTTCGACGCACAGCTGCGGCGGCCCCTCAACACACAGAGGACACCCTCGCACGGTTGCACGTGTTGGCTCCTCTTAAGTACGATGCGAGCAACAGAAGTCTTGGCTGTTTTTTGGCACCTGTTCCAAGCCAGAGGGGTCTCTCCCCCAGGACGCACTGTCGCAAATAGTCGCACGAAGCAGAGGTCCAGAGCCAGACCCCCCCTCCCCCCCCATTCCGCCCAAGGTCGAAGCGCCGAAGCAGAAACCGGTCACCAGCGTGCCCCGCGCGTGCGCTGAAAACTTTGCCGGCTTGCCCAGGCCGCTCCTTGCAGGACAGCCGCCCTTCGACGCACAGCTGCGGCGGCCCCTCAACACACAGAGGACACCCTCGCACGGTTGCACGTGTTGGCTCCTCTCGTGACTCCGGACTTCCCTGGGGTGCGTTCTGGCGACGCACCGCTGTTCTCGAATCCTTCTGGCTGTGGCTGCCATGAGGGAAGTGCGCGTGCTTGATTCTCGTGCCCGCCCTCGCGTGCTTGATTCTCCGGCCCGCCCTCGGGCAACTATGTGTGCGCCGGGGTGCCTCCAGTGTATCCTTGCCCTGCACCATCTGGCGCGGCGCCCTTTTCAGGCCCGACCGCGAGTCGGCAGAAGAGGATGAGGAGCAGGAGGAGGAGGAGGAGGAGGAGGAAAAGAAGGCCGCGTCGTGCGCGACCCCAGGGCCACCAGTGCCAGTGCCAGTAGGAGGAGGAGGAGGAGGAGGAGGAGGAGGAGGAGGAGGAGGAGGGAAGGCGGAGGAGGAGGAAGGAGGAAGGAGACAGGCTCGAAAGGAAAAGAAACCGCGCCTATTTCTTTAGGCCTCCGCGCCGAGCGGCGCCGCATGGCGTGCGCACGATGCGCTTGCTGGCACGCGCGAGAGATGCACTTTTGTCGGGCCCCGTGTCCTCGGGGCCCCGCTCTTCGGAGGACGCACAACTGCCAAAGCAGAATGCCTCTGAGGTCCTCGCCCTCCACGCCCTCCTCCTCCCCCTCCTCCTCGTCCTCCTCCTCCTCCTCCTCCTCCTCCTCCTCCTCTCAGGGCGATCGACGCCTGAGAGCGGCTCTGGCTCCGCCGCGCGCCAGAGGGAGGATCGGGAGCCCCCAAACGGGGCGGTGACCACACCGTGTGGTGAGTCGGTGGGGATACGGGGTCACCGCACGGTTTTGGGACTCGGGTCGTTCTCCGAGGACGTCTCGGGCGTTTGGGGCATCTGAGGTCCCAAAACCGTCCGTTGACGGACCGTGCGGTGAGGTCTTTGGAGATTTCGAGGTCACCGCACGGTCTGTCACCGCACCGTTTCGGGACTCCAAAGAGGAGGATTCAGCGCCGATCCAAGAACTCAGCGCGGACCACAGATTAATTAAGTTTATGCAAGGACCGGCCACAAAGCTGTTTAGCTTGGTTTTGGCCCTTGTAGTGCTTGTCGTGTCGCTGTTCGTTGTTGTTTCGTTTGGTTGTTCAATGTTGTTTTGAACGCCCCGGTTCGTCGTTCGTTTTCGTTTGCGTCCAGCTTCGTTTAAACGTCCGTTTTGAACGTTGAGCCTCGTTTCGTTGTTCGTTGTCAACCACATTGAGTTTTAAGCATCGTTGTGGTCGGGCCCTGTGTTTATGCGTTTTTTGTTCATGCGCTGACAACTGTCACCCATAACTCGGCGACCCCCAGGGTTCTTGGGTTGGAATTGGGGGGGTGCTGTGGGCGCGTGTAACTTCGGACGGGTGCCCCCGCTCAAAATGTAAAGCACCCCTCGATCGGGGCCCGGGGACTCGCACCCATGCCGGAAGCGCCTGCATCGCCTTGGCCTTCCACATTCCTCCTGCCTTTAGGTTTAAATCGGGCGGGTCCCTCTACAGGAGGAATATTCAAACACAGTCAAATCATTGACTGGTGACCATTTTTCGATCATTGTTGAAAATGTTTGAGCATGGTTTTGCTAGTTTCTATTTTTGTCCACAATCCCTCTGTAGGAGGCCATGCCCGACCAAACTTTCGGTGTGAGCGCGTCACGTTCTTTCATCATCTCTCGTCCCCCCGGATCACGCAGGACCCCATTTTGGAGGCGGCCGGGGGGTCCGAACGGGATGGGCCTCGAGAAACTCCTGTCAAGAACGGGGGGGGGGGGGGGCACTTTCAAATCCGCTCTCAATCGGTCCTCGGGCCCTTCAGAGGGACCCTCTGGTGCACTTTTTCACCCGTGGCCCTCTTTTCATGGCCTTGGGGGCCGAAAGCGGCCCCTTGAAGCGGAAAAAATACAAGACCTCCTCGAACCCAGAATCTCGAACTTCGCCTCCCCTTCCAGCTCGCCGGAACCACTGCTTGGCCACGACCCCCAGCCGGCCAGCCGACTCAAAGCCCCATCGGAGAACTCGGGGATTGGGCCAGTCTGAAATAGCTGGCGGCTGCTTCATGGGTGAGGCGCTGCAGACCGCTGGTGGAGATGGAGGAGTGGAAGAGGATGAGGATGAGGAGGAACTAAAAGGAGGAGGAGTAGGAACTAGGAGGAGGAGGAGGGAGGAGAAACTAAAAGGAGGAGGAGTAGGAACTAGGAGAAGGATGAGGAGGAGGAGGAGGAGGAGGAGAAGGTACCTTTCTTCGCCCTCCCCCCACAGGTCGCGGAGGGGGGCTCGTGCGCATCGGCGCTTCGACGCAAACTCGCCCGCATCACCGAACCACCAAGGAGGAGGAGGAGGAGGAGGAGGAGGGGGAGGAGGAGCAGGAGCAGGAGGAGGAGCAGGAGCAGGAGCAGCAGGAGGAGGATGAGGAGGAGGAGGAGGAGGAGGAGGAGGAGGAGGGGAAAGGAACAGACACCAGCGGCGCCGACGAGCCGTCGAGCCCACGCCCCGCGCGACGTGCGCGGAGGCCGCCTCTCTCCGCGGCGGTTCGAGCGCGCGGGCGCCCCCTTGTTGCCGCCGCCCGTGGGCCCCGCGGCGGCGCACGCGCGCGCGCGGCGGGCCCGGGCGAGCATGGCGCGCGCCGCAGCGCGGCTCCTGCTCGGAGGGGCTGGGCGAGGCGAGGGGGGTGGGGGGCAGAGGGGGGCGCGTGCGTGGGTGTGGGTGTGCGTGTGTGCGCGTGTGCGCGTGCGTGGGTGCGCATGTGCGCGTGTGCGCGTGTGCGCGTGTGCGCGTGTGCGCGTGTGCGCGAGTGCGTGTGTGTGTGTGTGTGTGTGTGTGTGTGTGTCTGTGTGTGTGTTTGTGTGTGAGTGAGTGTGTGTGTGTATGTGTGTGTGTGTGTGTGTCTGTGTGTGTGTGCGTGTGCGTGTGCGTGTGCTAGTGCGCGTACGTGCGCGTGTACGTGTGCGTGTGCGTGTGCGTGTGCGCGTGCGTGTAATGCGGACGTGTGGCGCGATTATTGCTTGCGCTGTGTACCGTTATT
>CAUYUJ010005546.1:99166-191666 GCA_963575745.1 Prorocentrum cordatum
AGCCCAAATACTATCCGACGCCCATGGCGTGCGAGGAGATGAAGCGCATTCCCCTGGGCGATATGTTGAGGGCCGTGTTTGTGAGCGGTGGCATTAAGGAGATGATCTCAGTTGACATTCTCGGGCCCCTCAAGTCTTCATGCTGTGGCATTGACGGCCCCAAAGTTTCTTTTGAGGCAACCGACTTCGACGTCTACAAGCCGGACGGCACGACGGCCAAGCTCCTCAGCTTCGCCAGCCCGGGCCGTCCGCTGGTGCTTTGCATGGGAGCTATGTGCACCTGACCCGCCACTCGCAACGGCGCGCGCGAGATGAGCTTGCTCGCTGCTGAGTTTCGCGGCAAGGCTGACTTTCTGCTCGTGGGTTGCACGGAGAACCACACTAGCGATGACATCCCCTTCGGCAAGAACAACGGGTTTCCTGGCGCAGACGGCGAGAACAACGGTCGATGGAACATCCCCCAGCCGAAAACGCTGCAGGAGCGCATCGACTCGGTGGCCTCTTTTTACAGTGATTTCTCAGACTACCTCGTCAGCACAGGCGAGCCCAAATTGGATATACCTTGGGTCGTGGACGGGATGGGCAATGAGGTGGGAGATACCTACAGGGCATATCCATTTCGCAACTACGTGGTCAAGGACGGGGTCGTTGTGTTTCAAGGTGGGCATGGTCCGATGGCGCAGGTCACAGATCACATCAAGGCCTGCCTGGAAACGGAGACATCACCATAAGCGTACCGTGTCGTGCAGAAGCGAATATTGTGGTGGTTGTATCGACTCCAAAGATTTTTTACAGCTCGTTCGGCATGCTGCCCCAAATCCAGTCGATCGCCCGCCCATGTTGTTAACCAGGCCGCCTGCAACCCAACGTTGCACATAGCGACAGCGGTCGAAAGATAGTTCTGCAGACGCTACCTTGGGCCGGCTAGAGTGTGCATCGCTGTTTGCTGGCAGCCGATGGCCAGTAATCTTGACGATTTTAGCGGGTGACGTCCCACCGATCTAATGCCCAGAAATTTGGATGGTGTGTGCCATCTTCGCGATTCGCGGCTTCAAATATCGTTCTGTCCCCACCCATGAATGAAGCAGGCGTTCTCTGATGGTGCAGTTGCCGCTCACGAGGGCGCCTTGCCGACGCATGGGTCCCGTCCCGAAGGATTGTTAGCGAATCGCGTTTGGCCGCTGCAAAGTATAGAATGCCATGTGCTTTCATAACAAACAAGATAAACTAGCGTTTCCAGACAAGGAGCACGACCAGTGACGGTCCAAGATCACCCCAGAATTAGCCCTTGATTGTCCAAGAGGCTTCCAAGAGGCCCCAGAGGCTTCCAGGATGCCTAGAAGGAGCCCCAGGAGGCACACATAACTTTTTTTCCTTATGGTTTGGAAGGGTGTTCGAGTTCTCGCCTTTTCAGTTTCCCGACGCTCCACGACGGCCCAAGAGGCCCCAATGCCCGCTCCAAGACAGCCGCAGAGTCTTCGAAAACGGCCACGAGACAGCCCAAGGAGGGCCCCAAGACGGCACCAGAGACGGCCAAGACGGCCCCAGAGGACCCCAAGGCGGCCTCCAAGAGGGAGCCAAGGGGTAACACGAACCGCAAAATGCATGCTTTCCACCCCGAGAGGCTCTCAGGAGGCCCCGAGAAGCCCCCAGCAGGCCACAAGGGGCCCCAAGAAGCGCCCCAGAAGGGCCGAAGGGGTTCCAAGAGGCCTCCCAAGAAGGCCCCAAGAGGCCAAAATCATTGTCTTGCCATAGGTTTCTGGTTGATGTTCGAGGTTGCAGCCTGGGGGCGTCCCGACGCTCCCAGACGGCCCAAAAGGCATCCAGGGCCGTTCCAAGGTAGCCCAAGAATCCCCCAAGATGGCCCCGAGACGGCCCACGAGGGCCCCAAGACTGTGCCTGAGGCGCCCAAGACGGGCCGCGAGGGCCCCAAGACGGCCCCAAGAGAGGCCCAAGAGCTTGGAATCGCTCGGACGTGTGCATCTTTCCTTCGGCGAGGACCATCGAGGAGCATCCTTGATCATTTGGCGAAACAACCACGCACGAAACCGAAAAAAACACAGGGAATGGACGTGCGAGCGATGGCCAGAGAAGGGTAAGACGAATTGAACATCCGAGCCTTCCACCCCGAGAGTCGCTCAGGAAGCTCCCTAAGAGGCCCCAAACAGGATCCGAGGGGCCCTCAAGCAGCTCCCCGGAGGGCCGAAGGGTGTTCCAAAATGCCTCTCCAGAAGGCCCCAAGAGGCAAACATCACTGTTTTGCCATAGGTTTTTCGATTGAGTTTGAAGTTTTCAGCCTTTTGGCATCTTGACGCTCCGAGACGGCCAAAGAGGCCCCCATGACCGCTCCAAGATAGCCGAAGAGGCTTCCAAGAGGGCCCCGAGGCCCCCAGGAGGCTTCCGGATTGCCTCAATGTGGCCCCAGGTGGCCTCAAGGTGGGGCTCCACGCAGCCAAGACGGCGAATGATGGCTTCGGATTGCAGAAATCACCTTCCGACTGCCTGGAGAACACAGGGGCCCCCAAGGGGCCCCAAGAAGCCCCAAGACGCCCCGCAAGAAGCACCCAAGAGGTGCTTCAACCAGCCAATCGAGGAAGCACAGAGAAACCCCCCAGAAGCCCTTCGGATGCCCCCACGAAGACCCAAGAGGTTCCCAATAGGCCCTCAGGAGGCACGACTATGTCACGCGTCTGTGCTTGACAGCGCTGTCCAAGATCGTCCAGCGCCCCCCTGGCCTGGGCTAGAACCTGAGCGCGCGCGAAGCGCGCGCGATGGTTATAGTAGATCTAGACAAACATGCATACATACATACATACATACATGCACGAGCAAATCCATACAGACGTCCACACAACCATTCATATATACATGCATGCGTACATACAAGCACACAGACAGACAGACAGACAGACAGACAGACAGACAGACAGACAGAAAGACAGGGAGACAGTCACACACATACACACGCACATATATACATATATATATAGATGTTTTTATATAAACACGTACATACACACATCCATGTATGCATGCGTACAGACATCCATACATACATCCATACATACATACATACATCCGTCCAACCATACATACATACACACATACACACAAACAAACACATATGAGGACACACATATGTATATATATATATGTTTATGTATGCAGATGTTTACACATATAAATATACACGCAAATCGAAGACGCCTACGGCGAATCACCGCCGCCCCCTGCCTTTTTGGAAGCGCCTCTGTGGCCGAACGTTGAGGCCAGACTTGCCAAGCTATTGGACCATGTGTTCCCCGAATCGGTTTGGACAGCCTTCGGGGAACACGTGGGCACCTTGAAGGTCATCTTGGCCGTCTGGAGGCCAGTTTGACCCTTTCGGGCCTTCTTGGAGGACGTCTTGGAGGGCTCTTGGGCCGTCTTGGAGGCCATCTTGAGCGTCTTGGAGACCTCTTGGGCCGTCTTGGGGGCCTCTTGAGGCCGTGTCCTGGGCCTCCTGGGCGATCTTAGGGGGCATTTGGGCCGTCTCGGGCCGTCGGAAGGCAGAAAAATAGTAAATGCCACAATCCTTCAAAAACCCATGGGGAATCAATGATTCTGGCCTTTTTCATGGTTTCCTGGAGGCCCTCTTGGAGGCCTCTTGGGCCGTCTTGGGCCATCTCAGGGCCATGTTCGGCCGTCTTGGTGGGCTCCTGGTCCGTCTGACCCCGTCGGAAGCCGTTTGGGGGGCCTCCATGGGCCGACTTGGGGCCCTCTTGGAATGCTCCAGGGCCGTCTTGGAGGCCATCTTGGGCGTCTTGGAGGCCTCTTGGGCAGTCTTTGTGCCCTCTTGGGGCCGTCTTGGGGCCCTCTTGGGCCGTTTTGGGGCCATCTTGGAGGCCTTTTGGGCGATCTTTCGGCGATCTTTGGGGGCTCTTAGGCCATCTCGGGCCGTCGGAAGGCCGAAAAGAAGCACATGTCAACATCCGTCCAAAAACCTTAGGACAATCAAGGTTGTTTGCCTCTTCTGGCCTTTCTGGAGGCCCTCTTCGGGGCCTCTTGGGCCATCTTGTGCCAGCTTCGAGCCAACTTCGGCCATCTTGGTGGGTTCCTGGCACGTCTGACGCCGTCGGGAGCAGTCTTAGGGGGCCTTTCTGGGCCGACTTGGGGCCCTCTTGGGGCGCTTCGGAGCTGTCTTGGAGGCCATCGTGGGCGTCTTGGAGGCCATCTTGGGCGTGTTGGAGGCCTCTTGGGCCGTCTTGGGGCCCTGTTGGGGCCGTCTTGCAGGCCATTTGGGCCGTCATAGAGCCCTCTTGGGGGCCTCTTGGCAGATCTAGGGAGGCTATTAGGCCGCCTTGGGCCGCCGGAAAGCCGAAGAGGCGCAAACGCCAGAATCCTTCAAAAACCTAAGGGAAATCAATAATTTTGGCATCGTCGGTCCTTCCTGGAGGACCTCTTGGAGACCTCTTAGGCCGTCTTGGAGGCCTCTTGCGGGCCTTTTGGACCGTCTTAGACCATCTTGAGGCCATCTTGGGCCGTCTTGGGTGCATCTTGGAGCCATCTTAGCCGTCTCTGAGGCCATCTTGGCCGTCTTGGAGCAACTTGGGGGCCATCCTGGGGCATCTTGGCCGTCTTGGAGGCCATCTTGGGCCATCTTGGGGCAACAGAAGCATTGACAGATGGGTTTTCCCCAGGGGGAGTTCTTTTGGAAAAAGAACCTAAACCCAAACCGTAATACTTTAGCACGCCAGGCCCCCCTGCGATGAAACGACAGGGGGCGGCGGACATCAAATGGCCCTCGGCCCATCCCGCCACCGTGCCTGGGTTAGGGGTAGGAAGCCTATTGGCTGTCGGCGGGGATCGTGGATCTTGGTTTTAGAGTCGCCATCGTGGCGGACTGTTCATGTCGGCATCCCATGCGGTAGCAGGCCTTGCCCTCCGCCAGGCGGCGGTTGCCGGCCCCATGCCGAATTCATGGCTAGGGGCTTGGTTCGGTCGCAAAGCATGGGAGCCTTGTGTGTCCTGGGAAATCCGTCTTCAGAGTGCATTAGGCGTGCGCTAGCGTCCGTCTGGTGGTAATCGATGAGAGAGCGCCGATTTAGCGTCGATTCAGCGTCGATTAGAGTCGGCTTAGCGTCGATTCGCAAGAGCCACCAAGATGGTGTGCAAGGATGAGTGGCAACCGAAGGTTGGAGACTGTTTTTAGGTCCCCGCGATGACCTGGGCTCTCGTGCCCGCCCGCCCCCCCCCGGATAATTTGACTGCGTCGGTCGCGCATGTCCGAATGGGGTGCGCCGTGCTGGTGCGCGTGGGCATACAGTGAGCGGCTTGAATAAGGAACACTTACTTTCCAAAAGGGGCTCGGTCGTTCCTTAGGTTTGCATGCGTTATTTACAGTTCCTTATGCGTTATTTGTTATGTATCGTTCCTGATGCGTTATTCCTTGGGATAAAAAAGGAGCTTCGTTCCTTATTTATCGTTCCTTAGGTCAGGCCGATGACTGTACGTGGGGCCGCCCAAACCGGAAAGGTTCGGATATCGACCGGCACCTTCGAACAGAAGGTCAGGCTGGTCCCTGAATGCATGGCGAGAGGATTGTCGTTGCCTTCGTGCAGGGCTGGAGAGCCTTTAGGTGGTCCCCGGCGTCCGAAGGTCAGGTTGGTCCCTGAATCCATGGCGAGAGGATTGTCGTTGCCGTCGTGCGGTAGCGGGCGCGTCCAGGGGCGTTGGCGGTCGCGTCGCGATTCGCGCCGACGCCCTCTCTTCAGGAGGGGAGACAACACACAGACACAATTAATCGGCGATTCCCCGAAAATATGGAAAAATATGGGAAGTGGGGGGGAAGACAGAAACCCAGAAAATATAGGAGGGATGTTTTCATTTGTGTGTATTTATTTGTGTGTCCCAGTTCCCCTTCATCTCTGGGAATCCGGAGGAAGGGCTCAGTTCCAGCACGGCGCGGGCGCGACTCGCGACGTGCCCCGGGGGAGAGGAGGAGGGTGGGCTGTCGGGCCGGACGAAAGGGGGGGATTGGGAAAGGGGGGATTACGAAATTTGCTGCATGCAGCTAGTTTCGGCCTCACCGAGGGGCCCATTCCTCGATACATAGCCGCCTCCGGCGCCGGGAGGCGCCGGGAAAATCAGCTACGTGAGCTGGTTCTCAAACCCCTCCTTTGCTATCCCCCCCTTTCGCCCGACCCGGGGCTGGGCCGGTCACGGGCGTCGCGTACATAAACTGGGTTCCGAGGACAGGGATCTATCGCTCCAGAGCGTGTCTCGGGGGCGGCCCAGAGGGGCATGGCGTGGGCCATGATATCTCCCCAGATTCCCTGGCGCCGCTTCATATTCCATTACGTCTCCAGCACCCCCCTGGGCCGCGCACATGCCGTCGGCCATGATTTGCGCCCCTCCTCTTGGACGCCCTCCTCTTTGGCCGCCCCCGAGCTTTCCGGAACGAGCGGAGGAGGCCGCGGAGAGTTGTAGTTTCTCCATGCCGCTGGCTCTCAAAGTTCCCCGCGTTATGCTTGTCCAGAACTGTCCCTGTCCTGGCTTCCAGCTCCAGCTCTCCTGCAAGTGGCGCGACCCCCACCCCCTGCTACCGCCATGACGATTTTGAACAGGTGCCCAGGGCGAGCTCCTCTCATTCGGTGAAGTCCCTCCCGCCCATGGCGGATGTCTGGGCCCCCGCGCCAAGTCTCGCTGCGTCTGCTTACTTGGTGCGGGTCGGCCGCGCTCGGCGCGCCCAGCCTGTCGGGCCTGCTCTGACACCACTTCGGTGTTTCAGGTGATATCGAACATGGATCAAAGGGGCGTGGATTAGCATTAAGTCGGGCCTGTCCCCCTACAGAGGGATTTTCAACCAAAAATAAAAGATACCCCCCAAATAGTCAAAACATACTCCAAAAATAGTCTGGGGGCTATTTTCCGTGTATTTGTTTTGCCTTTTTTTGGGCATTTTGGTGGTATTTTTTTGTTTTTCGTCGAAACTCCCTCTGTAGGGGGACAGGCCCGACTTAAGATTAGCGACGGGTCCCGTTTCCATGGGAAGTGGCGGATTTCCGCCGCCGAGCGAGATGGCACCGGCCGCGTTTTGGGGAGGGCCCCTCCCCCGATCCATGGATTTGGCGACCGCGCGCCAGATCCACGGATCGCTACTCCATGGTTGCGCGCTCCCGCTTGTCTCACGAGATGGCGCTGCGGCTGCCAAGAAAATGGACGTTCCTCCCCACTCCTTACCAGTTTGAAACATATCCCTATCCCTGTGTTTGGCATCACCTCACCTCGATGTTGATCTTAAGGATTCTCTTTGTTTCTGAGGGCACATCCCTAAGATTGTCCTCGCTTTTTGCTCGCCCATCTTCGGGATATAGATAGGTTTGAGGCTGGTTAACTCCCTGGGAGGGCCGGCCAGGGGGCTGCCTCGGCACGCTCTGCTGGGGCTGCACGGAGGAGCAGGCGCTGGTCTTCAACCGGCTGGCCGGCCGGGACCTGCTCAAGCTGGCGAACGCTGGCATCGGTGGGACGGCCACAGTAGGAGGCCACATGCGAGCCCTACCCATACCCCCCCACGATTTCTGAGGGGGAGGGTGGGGTTCACTTCGTTCGGTTCGCTCCCGAGCGAAGTGACCCCCCCCCCCCACCCTCCCCCTCCGAAATCATGGGGGGTATGGGGCAGGGCTCGCACGCGGCCCCCTACACAGGGGATCGCCGTGGGGATCGCCGTGACGGAAACGAGACCAGAGGGAGAGCTGTCGTGGGGTCTTCTGCCGTTTTCGGGCCCCCATGGCCCTTCCCGGGGCTCGGGGATGAGGAGCTGGTCCTGGGGAGTCCCCAGGCTTCACGACCCGTTTCTCTCAGGCCCGCTCTCCTTCGTGCCAAGGGCTGGGTGGGGCCGAGAAGTGGCCAGTATTCAGTGCACGGGTCGATGCCGAACGTGGACGGATCGGCGGCGCACAAGAGTCGAGCAGTGGCGAAGCGTCCAGGCTGGCCTATAGGCCGGCCCATGTTCTGGTTTGCGCGATCTGTTCTTAGAACATTTCTGGTTGAGCCTGTCTTGTTTTAACACATCGGGATTACGTTCTGAGAACATTGCTTTTGTTATTGGAACATGTCTGGGTTCTCAGAGCATGTCGTGGTAGGCCTACAGGAATACCGGGACTGTCGGTCTCTGCTCAACAAGAGGGGCAGGGTTTGGTGGCGGCTTTCGCAGAAGGGCCCCAGCCCCCCTTCGCCTCTCTCTTCTCCGGCCTCCCGCGGCAGACCCCGGGACTGAGCCAGCGCAGCAGCGCAGCACGCATGAGGCTGAGTGTAGTACGTCTTTTAAGTCGGACGTGCCAGTCTACAGAGGGGGGATGTTCAAAGTAATCAAAATTTGTCTGGGGACTATGTCTTGAGGCGTTTTGCTATTGTTCTGCATTTTTGTATTTCTTTTCGTTCAAAACCCCTCTGTAGGGGGACACGCCCGACCTGATACTACCTTGTCTGAATTGGCGCGGGCTTTTAACCACATTCCCAGTCTGAAGACTCAGGCTGGTAGCACAACCATCATCTCCAAGACGTCCAACACTTGAATTATTGGATGCAACCGTTGGCAAGCATACAGTTCGCAAGAGCTTCTGCGTGAGAGGTTGCAGGCATGTTTTGGATATGGAGCTTTTGTTGAAGCCCAAAAGCCCCCAGCGTTGCGTGCCAGACGTTTTCTTTCTAAGACGTGCAATATTCGGAGCTACTAGTTCCAGCCATGCGTTCCGACATCTCGTGCATGCTCGGCATGTTCTGATTGTTCTTGACCGGTAGTCATGGACATGCTGGTTCAGAATGCACGTCATATACGTGTTGAACCTGGCATCGCTCGGACGTGTGTATTGTTTTTCCGGCGAGGACCCTTGAGGAACATCCTGGATCATCGAGCGAAAAAAACACGCACCAAACCGAAAACTGCACGGGAAATGGACGTCCGAGCGGTGCAAGTGAATTATTGGAGTTCTTTGGGGTCGCCAGCTACTGGAATCCTGGGACTGGGCATGAGCGCTCGTGGGCGCCTCGTCGGGTCCTCTCTGCGGGCCTCCTGGGGGCTCCTTGGGCGCTTGCTGGGGGCTCATCCTGCACTCTCGGTGCCGTCAAGACACCATGGTCTTGAGAAGAGGCTTGGTATCCTGAGGAAGTCCCGGCGGGTCCTTCGGCAGTCTTCTTTCGGGGGCGGGAACGAGGGGGAGATGACTGGGGGGAGATGGATATCATGGCGCGGGCCATGATATTTCCCCAGATTTCATGGCGCCTCTTCTTATTTCATTACGTTCCTGGCCGCCGGTCATGATTTGCACCCCCCTTCTTGGACACCCCCCTCTTGCCCGCTCCCGATTCTTGGGGGGGTCATCGGACAGGCTCGGTGCCCTCTTGGGCTTGTCTTGGGCAGTCCCATGGGCTTCCCAGGGGCAATCTGAAGCTCACTCGACGCGATCTGAGCCAAGCGTCGGAAGCAACAACACAGACACCTGTTCTTTCCCTCCGCGGGCAAGGCAAAACTAGGGGGCGGTCTCCTCCATCTCCTCCTCCCCCTCCCTCTCTTCCTCCTCCTCCTCCTCCTCCTCCTCCTCCTCCTCCTCCTCCTCCTCCTCCTCGGGTCGCCTACGGCCCCAGGGGAAACCGCGCAGGGGGAAGGCTTCTTAGAAGGAGGCTGCTTTTTGCAAGGCGATGGCCTTAGCTATAGGCTATAGGTGCAAGGCCGGCGCCTTCCAAGAAGCGGCCTCCTTCCTCCTTCCAAGAAGCCTTCCCCCCTCCCCCATCACCTCCCCCATCAACCCCTTGTGCGCGCCGCCAACGCAGTTGCTGGCGAGCACGCTGCCCACTCTCTCTCCTCGTTCCGGCATTGTCCCACGAATTCAGTGGCAATGCGAGCAGCTTCGCCAGGCAATCTGACGTGTGGGATGCGCGTGGCTGTCGGCAGATGCGTGCCTTGACGGAGCAATCGCTCTGACGTTCTTGCGTTATGGGCCGAATAGCAACACATGCACAAGCCTGAACTTTGGACGGTCCGCGCGAGTTTCTTTGACCTGCGCTGGCCCCCCCCTGGCAGCGCCTTGTCAGCGCCTCCAGAGCTGACCCCAGCGCGCCCCCCGCGCCAGGGAGGGAGGTCCAGCGCAGATCCAAGAAGTCCGCGCGGGCAGTCGAAGGCAGGGCTCGACCTAAGCAGTGTTTTGGCGAATTCGAGGGCTGTATTTCCTTCGGTTTCGTTTTGCAGCAAGGGCGGAACCGAGACAAAACGAGTGAAAACGATGACGAAACGAAAACCACAAACACGGTTGAGGTGTGTCCTTGATCGAAAGTGTAAGTCGATGCAGTCTAGTTATTCCTAAAATGTGTACGTCGGGCCCCCCAGGGCAATGCGTGCGCGCAGAAGTATTCTGGCTCATGCTCGGTGGCGGACACTTTGTTACTGCGCCCCCACCACACTTGTTCATGCGAAAATGTGAGTTTCGCGAGTGGGGGATTGCCAATCAACTCCCGATTGACATGTCGATGGTGCGACGAAGCTACGATGTGATTTGCCGCTGGTGCCGTCGCCAAACTTCTGATGACCGACTGTGGAATGTTGCAGCCTGGGCGTTTCGAAGCGGCCCCGCCGCCCAATGTCAGCTTGCGGCAGAGATCGACTTGGCAGCACACTTGTGCTACATGTGCGGTTGGGACGCGCGGCCCCAGCGGGGGCCCCATCGTGCCGGTGTGGTCCTCCTGCGTCCCAGCGGAGGCAGAGGCGGGAGCATCAGGGGCTCTTGCTGGGGCGGGCCAGGAAATTTGTCCTTCGAGACGATCGGGGACTGCGCGGCGGCGGGTGACGGCCTGAAGCCCTGCAGGAGCCGCCTCCCTCCGCCCCCCCTTGCGGCATCGCAGCGGAGGGGAGAAGGGGGCGGGGCTGGAACGTTCTGGATCGCTCTGAGAAGGCCGCGGCGTCCGATACATCCTCCAGATTTGCCGGATCTCAGAGATCCCCGGTTTTTGTCCCCGTTGTGGCTTCGTCTTAGTGGAGCACAAGGATGAGGGATGGAGGGGTCTGGGCGGATCGGACGGAGGAGGGGCGCGAATTAGCGGTCTTTGAACACCTGCGGATGACTCGACGCGGCCTTGCTGTAGGGCGCGCGCCGCAGCTCTTCCAGGATTGACCTGTGGGCGGCTGGGGCTTGGAGGGCCCTGTGAGGCTCGAACCAAAATTATCGAATCTGACGACACCTGACAGTTGATGGCGCGGTCCCCCTTTTTTTTTCACTGCCTCTCGCACGAAGGAGAGGGATCAGAGGGGAGATGGGGAGGGTGGAGGGAGGTGGGATGGATGGATGGGAGGGAGGTGGAGCAGGCGGAAGAGGCGGATGGCGGGGGTAGCAGGAGGAGGATGAGGGGGAAGGGGAGGATGAAGAGAAGCGGGGGGGGGTAGGGTAGCAGGAGGACGAGGTGGAGTCTCCAGTCTGTCGGTGTCACTGGACGTACACTGACCACGGTGGAGACAGTGAGGAGGTGTTGTGCAAAAAGCGCGGGCACGAAGATGTACGGCATTGACGATGAGGCCATTGATCAACGTAAAGTACGCAAGACTTCTTACTCGTCCCCCTCCGCATCCATTCCCCTCGGCTGCGGCGCAAACTTCTGCCAGCATAAATACATGATTGTGCGCAAGCGGTCGGACGTGACGGGGATCGTGCCAGCTCGCCGACCGCCCAAAGACAGGCGTTTGTGCCACGGTGGATCGGGACGGAGTCTCACCCTGCTCTGCTACTTGCACGCTGGCACTTGTCAATTGGGTATGGTTGCAGAGCTACGCACACTTGCAATCCATCCTGCGGAGCTGAAGAGGAAGAACGGGGAGTAGTCGAAGGCGATGAGAGGTATCTCTCCCTTTCGCCGGCCCTCTATCCCTTCCCTCGCACATGTGGGCACTCATGGAGGATGCTCGTCTAGGTGAAGCATGGAACAATGTCAACACTATGAAGCAGGACACCTGGTGGTCACCGTTCGCACCCTTGCATCCGCGGAACCATGTTCGGGATCTGATCTGATCTGTTTCGCCTCTGTCGACACGATGCTCGTCCAATGCCCCAAGGGCGGAATCTCGTTATACAGTCTGCGCGCGGTTGACAGCCAGAGGGGTGCGGAAGAGACGGGGTCTGGCAGGGTTTGTCAAGCGATGAGCGGCGGCGGAGGAGCGTATACATGAGGAGGATGAGGAGGACGAGGGGGAGATGACGTAAATATATCCTCACCGCTCCCGACCGCGCCCACGAGACTTGGGGCTTTTTTATGAGACGAAATACCGAATTATCATCCGCTCCCTCCCTTCCTCCAGGACTCCATCCGTCTCCCTTCATCCGATCCTTCGTCTTCCATTCCTTCTCTTCCGTCTGCGTCCCTTCTATCATCCTTTACCTCTTCGCATTCGTCTGCAGTTTTTGTTGCTCACTGATCCCTCCTCCACCCTTTCTCCGGTCATCTTCTCCATCCTCTTCATGTTCCTGTTTATCATCTTGTTCCCCCCCTACCCCATCACCTTCTGCATCTTCTTTATCACCTGACGCCCCCCCCTCCTCTGACTTTGGCACAGGAGCGTTCCCAATTTTCCCGTGCACATGCAGGGCAAAGACTGGAAGATCACCGTCCCGTACGCCACTGGCCTGGATACGTTCAGCATGAGCGAGGGGACGGTGTCGACGTCGAATATTCGCAGCTTCGTATCGGCTTTGCTATTGGCCATGCGCATCCTGATCCCGTGTCCGGAGTGTAGAGCATTCTGACGTTGGCCAGGGGGCGGGGGAATCGCACAGATCCCGGGCCTAGGATGGGCCTGGCCAATACGTAGGAGCGTCAGGGTGAGGTTGGTTGGCAGGTCCATCAGGGATCATCCGTGACGGCTGAAGCGATGCAGAGGACTAGCATGGTCGAGACGCGTATGCAAGTGTCGACAGCCTCCTGGCGTGCGGGGGCCCTCCCCCCCCTCCCCCCCCCCCCCCCCCCCTCCCCCTCCTCCCCCTCCTCCCCCTCCTCCCCCTCGTCCCCCCGATTGCCCACGAGGCCGCCGCTCAGTCTCTTCACATCGTGGGGACGGGGGTGGCGGGCGGGGTGGTCGGGGTCGTTCGAGGAGTCGAGGAAGAGGAGGGTCGGGGCCCTGAGCCGCGAGCTTGTACAGCGGCTCCGAGCGGGCCAGCGCCCGTGGCTCCCCACCCCCCCTCGGCTCCCGCGCCGCCACTTCAGCCCGAGTCTGGGGACTCGGACTAGCGGCGGCCTTCCCTCTCGGGCGCGTGGTCGCGCCCGTTTCCCGTTCCGAGGCCCAGTCGGGATCCCCTTTCTGCGCCCTCGGCCATAGCGCCCTAGTCCCTCCTCCTTCTCCTCCTCCCCCCCTCCTCCTGCTCGCGCTCGCGCCTCCGCAGCTGTCTTGGTCTCCCCGCGTGGGAGGAGCCGTGGATGGACCCCATGTGGGCCCATCGGGCCAGGCTTTGAGGCCTGGCGGCGGCTTACCTTGGGTAAGCTTCTGGAGAGCCTTGGTGCCCCGTTCTGTGGGTTGTGCACAGGGCTCTCTGAATTTCTTGGCCGCACGGATGGTCCAGGCTCCGCATCGGGAGCACCAAATGACACCATTCAACGTCTTGATGAACGGCCCGTGGGACGGGTGAAAACGGTTTTGCGGTCCTGGGGAGACGCAGGGGGTCTTAAGCCACCCGGGAGTTCCCTTGATAACACTACCTTGCTTGCCACAGACATGGCAGGCGATCTGGAAAAGGGGAGGGACAGGGGCAGAAAGGAGGGAGTGGGGCGTCCTAGTCAGCTCGACCTGCAAAGCTGCTACGCTACGCTCCACCTTCACTTTCCTACGGTTCTCCTTGGCATCTTCATCCTCCTCGAGGCCCAGAGGGTCTTTGTGGCTCCAGTAGTGACTCTGAACCGCTGCCAATTTATCCCTGATGAGATCGGCATGAATATCAGTGCCTTGGAGGTGCCGAGCGAGGGGCCCGGGAGCTTGACGCCACTGAGCTGCTTCCGCAGCGAGTATGTCTGCGTGGGCATTGAGGTGTAGGGCCCAGGGAGGCTCTCGAGCGGCTTCTTCTTCGGTGGGATGGCTTTTCACTTTGTAAAAGATCGTACTGTCCCGTCGGTTTTTGGCCAGGGCCCAGAACTTCTGCCAGGTGAACTGGTTCTTGGGGTGCCGAAAACGTGGGCCTCTGTTGAAGCCCGTGATCACATACCCACAGTCAATCACGATAATGAGGCGGCCGCTGGTGGACTGCAGCAACGCAGTGACTGCCTCGAGCTCCGCCAGCGGCACGGTCTGCGGGCCGATGATTCCTCCCTGGATAGTTCCTTCCCAAGTGAGGTCGTGTGCCCACAAAGATACGCTCCAGCCGCAGACTCTGGTGCGCGGGTCCTGCGTGTGAGGCCCTCCACTACCGTCTGTCGCTGACACCTGCCAGTCATCGAACTGATAGACTGCATGCTGTGCAAATACTCCGTTGCGGATCGTGTCCTGATCTAGTCCCAGAATGTGCCCATGGACTTGACGTAGGATCGTGGCAGGGATGATTCCCCGGAGCCAGACACTGGGGTTAATTGGGGACTCGGCCATTGCCCGATCGATGGAGCCCTGGGTCCGACTGATGGCGGGGATGTTGAGACTTCCCAATTCAGGACACGTCCAATATTTGTGTAAATCATTTCCGTGCTCTTGGCCGCAGAGAGGGCATTCGGCATCGTCCTGCTGGCCGCTCTCAAACCTGCGGTGGGCGCTCCAGCTCCTCGAGCAGGAAACGGCCCCTAAAGCTGATGGAGAAGTTGCTTCTCGCTGGGGTTCCTCCTGGGCCTGAACTTGTTTGGCTTGGGGGAGGGGGTATTCGGCTAGCTGCTTCTCGCGCGTCTTGATGGCTGGCCGCTTTTTGGCAGGGTAGAGCCGAAGAGAGTATACGTCCCCCCCCCCCTCCTGAAGGCCTCCAGAGTTGTGGCTGAGGGGGTATGTCGCTTTCCAGGCATGCATGTTCAAGAGGAACTTCAAGTGACACATGACAGCGTTCTGCCTGTCCCAGCTCAGCGGCTTGACGGGGAACTCTAGGCCCTCGGGGTCCCTCCAGAGCCATGTCGATTTTGGGGCCCAGCGTAGTTTGTACAGGGTGGCGATGATCGCGGACAGGTGGGACCTGACAATGAGCCACCTTGATGGTCTCTTGAGCTTCTCCCTCAGAGTCTCCCAAGCCTTCTGGATGCCTCCGAGGATGCTGAGCTCGGCGCTGGTAACCCGAAACCACATCGTGAACAGCTGGACCCGAAGATAGTTCCCTGGATACATGTTAGGTGGGTGTCATGGACGGGTGTGGGGGCCCGTGGTGAGGCATGCCCCTGCTTTAGATACTCCATGTGCCGCTCCCGCCAATCGGCGAAAATATTGGATTTCGGTCGGTGTTGACCCGTGTCCCTCCATGCCCCACTTCAGTTGCGGCAGGGCGCCTGTGCGGAAAAGAGATCGCGCCTTGGTTGTAGTCTTGGCCAGCTTCTTGATGTTCTTGTGTCTCTGCACTCCGAGACGACGACGGGTTCGGCGGACTCCCAGGACCCTTTTCTTCCCGATCGTGGTGTCGACCCCCAGGTCCCGAGCATGCTGGACGGGTCGGATCTGGGCCCCTGCTTGATTGAGTTCATTGACGACCGTGGTGCGGATGTCGTTGGAGCTGGCCAGGACCACAGACTTACCAGAGAGACGGCATCCTAGGTCAGCGAGTCCTCCACATAGCTGCATGATCAGCTCTGGGAAGGCTTCTTTCAGGGCCTCTGGGCTTCCCACGAGACGTACCCTGATGTCGTCGACCCAGGTTCGGATCGTGGGCCTTGGGATCTGGTGATGTGCCAACTCGATGACGTCGTACAGGAGGGCCCTGCTCCAGGAAACGCTTCGTCCGCACCCATGGAAAATTGAGGCCATCGGGATGAGAGGCTCGCTGACTCCGATCGGTGTCGTGAGGACTCTAGTGCACGTGTGGATGATCATGCCCAGCGCCAGTGGGACCACTGGGTAGCCTAGGGCGAGGGCCTTCTCAACCAGCTTGTGCTGGCGGATCGCGTCGAACAACTTTTCGGGGTCTAAAACGCCCTCGATGATGATGCACTTGAAGAGCTGCTCATCTCTGCAAAAAAAGCTCGCTGATGAGGGCTGCCCTTAAACACTCACTGCCTTTGATAGCTGCGTCCCGGAAACCTGCCCGCGCCTCTTCCCAGGAGGAGACCTGGCCCTTGAATGGGCGCATGGTCGCACGGTATGGGGCGTTCGTCAGGGTGATGGGGCGGTCGCTGACCTTTGTCTTGGGTTCCAGGGCCACCAAGTTGACTAGGCACTGGGCTGGAAACTGCTGCAGCCTACACTTATCATTGATAATGTCAGTGGGGATCTCCAATCCTTCAGGGGGAAGCCGACGGACACCTGCCACTCGCCACTGGTCCGCTCCTGGTGCAGAGTTGCCTGAGAAACTCCTAAGGGCCTTCTGAACTTGTTCTGGCTTCCAATTGTGAGAGGGGTCCCAAGAGTCCATTGCTTGCTGGCGTAGGTCTTGGAGCCATGGGGCCTCGAGGGGCTTGTCAGGGGGGATCTTATCTGGGCCCCAGTGCTGCAGCCAAAACTCGCTTTTGTGGTTCAGGGCCTTCAGGGGGTCTGTGATAATCCCCCCGTCGACCGAGCTGAAAACGCCATTGTCCTCTTCTGGAGCGGGCCCAGGGACCTGTGTGATATAGCGTGCGCCGCCTCCCCCGTGAGCGAGGGAATCGCGTGGCCAGGTCTTGAATGCAGTCTTCTTCTGCATCAAGGCTTCCTTATCAAAGTGCTGAACGATCAGCTCAAGTTGAAAGCGTGCATCTGGCCACGAGGTCGTAGCACTTGTGCCTGCGAGGTATGACTGCACCAGAGTCTGCGAAGCTGGCAGAAGGTCTGGCGGCCACACTGGGTTCGCCTGGAGGGTGGAGGTGAGGTACCCCTGGGTCCTCAAGAGCTCTCTGGAGGCTGGATGGCGTTGGAGTAGATGGTCTCGATCTTGGGCCCGCTGCTGGACCACCCCCCACTGATGACTTTCACGATGAAGCCGGTGCTGGAAGGGAGTGGGGGGGGGGGATGTCTCTCCAGATGACCTCGAAACCGTCCCCGCGACTGTAACCTTCTTGGGTGCCTGCAGGGGTCCCGATGCACCAACCCTCGAGGGCCCGACTGAGGAGGCCGCACTGGTGGGTGAGGGTGTTGCTGGCGAGCTCTTCTGCGATAGGATACTGCACCTGCGGCGTCTCGTGCTGGTCTAGCTGCGCCTGGTGCCAATAATGTGCCCACGGACTGGCTGGGGCTGCTGATGATTTGACTGATGCGGCTTGCCTAGGGAACCCTCCCTGGCGATGGAGTGCCTCCACTCGGAAAGCTGCTCTAAGTCCGATGCGTGGCCTCCATGGGCTGGTTAAATCGGTCTCGACAGACAGGTAGTCTGAGATCGAACTGTGGATGATGAAGTAGTCGATGAGACGACCATTGCGACACGAGGTCTCGATGTTCGCGGTCTTGACGACACCTGAGATTTTCTCGACCCAGGGGTGGCCTGCCAGGAGCTCCTGGGGGACCATGTTGAAATCTCCCGAGATGATGTACGGGAGGTCCAGGGAGGTGAGGAAAACGGAAATCTCCTTCACTACCTTGATATTGGCATTGTTGTAGCCGACCCCTGACTGGAGGTAGACGGTGAGCAAACTTAGGTTGCGGGCCTTCGTGCGGATCAAACAAGCGGTCCAGTTGGTGCCCCCCACCAGCGGCCTGTTGTTGCCCTTCCCCATCATGACCCGCGCATGAGAGTGAAACTGTCGGGTGACGAAAAACCCGACTCCGCCTGTCTCCCCGCCCGCTGGTGTGGCTGTGGCAGGGCACTGATAACTCTTGTAGCCGAGCTTACCCATGAATGTACGTGCTTCTCCCAGCTTCCCTGAAGTCAGATGCGTCTCCCCTAACATGATGACCTGAGGAAGCCCAAAATCCGAAGACTGTAAATCTTTCTTGGTTTTGTCATTCCACTTAGTGATTTTGGCGCGGTATATGTGAAGCTCTGTCATGAGCTCGGGGGGAGCTCGCTGATGTGGCCGAGCGGCCTGCTCAGTCATCGCGAGCCCCCCCCTCTCTCCCTGGGACAACTGCGGCTCCTACGATCACCACCGGGGCCAGGACGAGCTGCTCCTTGTGCGCCTGCTGCGGGGCGGCCACGATGATCGGCGCTGGTGGCCTGCTTGGCCCTCGCCTTCTTGACCTTGAGCTTTGCGGGAGGCAGCTTGGCGGAGGCTGCCGTGAGCTGCTCGATGAATGCCTTGGCCTGGTCCCCATGGTCGCCTTTCATGTCTTGCATGTGCTTCTTGAGGTCGTCTGGGATCACAGGCATGGCTGGGATCTCGATCTCCTCCTCATCGCCCTCGTCCATATCCTGGTTCTCGTCGGCCTTGGTGGGGTCGTGTCCGCCACTGGCCCACTTCGCGGTGGCCTCCAGACTGGCCTTCTTGAAGGTGTCGCGGGCCCCCTTGAGCTCGGTGGTCGTGTCCTTCAGCTCGCCCTGCGCCGCCCTGAGCTCGGCAGCCAGGCGGCCAACCGTGGTGGTGAGGTCCAGCTGCTTCTCCTCTAACTGGCGCACCTTCTGTAGTGCCTGTGTGGCCGAGATCGCGGGGTTCTTCTGCTCGGGGGCGGAGATCCTTTCGAGCTTCTGTATTTTTTGTCTCCGAGGGCGTTCTTCTGCTCGGTGGTGAGGGTGCTGAGGAGGGCTGCGAGGATCTCCTTGACGTCCCCGAGGCCGCCCTCCTTGTCCTTGCCCTTGCCTTTGTCGTCGCCCTGACCTGCGTTGTGCCCTGAGTGTCCGCCTGGGATGCCGAACGGCTTCCCGCAGAGACAAAAGACATTTTTTCTTCGCTTTGTAGAGATACTGCCATCACGCGCTGCAGACGACGTACTGCCTCGTCTTGGGCTGCGCGAGTTGCGCCTGGCACGCCCACCAGCCGCCCATTGCTGCTGACTTCGGTGGATCCCGTGGGCGGCGGGTGCCCCAAGCCGTCTGTGCCAGACAGGCTACGGAAGCCCCAAGGCTAATCGCTGGTTCTCGGGCGTCTATAGCCCTCACAACGTTTAGCCTTGAGCCAAAATGGCTACGGACCCCCCCCTCCTCCTCCCCCTCCTCCTCCTCCTCCTCCTCCTCCTCCTCCTCCTCCTCCTCCTCCTCCCTCCTCCTCCCCCCCTCCTCCCCCTCCTCCTCCTCCCCCTCCTCCTCCTCCTCGTCCTCCGCCCGGGGTGCCCCGGGTCGCCCCGAGCGGCCCCGCCGAAGGCCCGAGCCGTGGCCCGGAGGCCAGGCGAGCGCGCGCCGATCTCGGGGGGGGGGGTGGCAGGGCCGCGGGCCGCGGGAGGCGCGGCGACGGCTGGTGCAGGGGTCTGGCGTGCAGCGGGGCCTCTCCTCTGCACGAACGACATGGGTACAGAAAGCATGGAGACGATGCCCAACAGCAGTTCCTGTTCATTCTGAGCAGGGCTCGCTGTCCACGCCTCCGCGGCCTGTGTCCATTCGAGACAGGAGGCCGCCTGCCCAACAGCGGCCGCTGTCGGTTCGGGACAACATTTGTTGTTGGGCATGGTACCCATTCTTTCCGTGCCTATTTCGGGCGTCCAAGTCTCCCTCTACAGGGGGAATTCGGGGTTGTACCGACCTCCTCCCCTGACGCGTCGATGGAGGAATTGGCCGTTATCGGTGCGCGAGAGGGCGTCGCGGCCGTCGCTTTTGCGGGTCCAGGTCCGTCGGTTTCGGTCCAAGGCCGTTTTCACTAAGGGGAGGTTTACTAAAGGGAGGTTTGTCCACCGCCAAGACATGTTGAAACAAAGTTCTGGCAAATAGTCTTGGGACGATTTTGCCGACTACGGCTAGCAACTTTGAGTCCTTTCTTGACCATGTCTGATTTGTCGTCCAAAATCCGCTTGTAGGCAGACGTGCTCGACCTAGGTCTGGCTGCACGAAAGGTTCGTAGAGCACTTATGGCCGTGGCTGTCTTGCTTTTGGCACATCGGGTTCATGCTCCATGGATGTTATTAGAACATTTCGTGAGTCTAAGAACATTGCGTGGTAGGCCTATAGGAATGCCGGGACGGTCGGTCCCTGCTCAAGAAATCCGTGACTGTTTTGACCGGGTCTTTGTCGGGGAGGGGGTCGCCAGCCTCGCATTTATCTCTGTCCCCGAGATCGACACGCCAAAAGGCGACGACAAGCTTAGGGATGCGCCCTCAGAAACTAGGGAATCCCTAAGATCGGCATCGCGATGAGGCGATGCCCAACGTAGGGATAGGGATATGTTCCAAGCTGGTAAAGGGGAGGGTTCTGCAGTCCAGGGCCGGTCGGCCAGTTCCCTGGGCTGGGAAAGGCCTGGCCCGCACCGCTCGAGGGGCAACGATACGCGTCGTGGGAACAGCGTGGCGGGCGGTGGTTCTTTAGTTTTGTTGGGGGGAGGGGGGGCGTCCCAGGGGCTTTACTCGGGGGCGGCAAAGAGGGGGGTGATGACTAGGGGGGGGGATATCATGGCGGGGGCCATGATATTTCCCCAGATTTCATGGCGCCTCTTTGCATTTCATTACGTCCCTGGCTCCCCCGCTGGGCCGCGCATATGCCGCCGGTCATGATTTGCACCCCCCCTTCTTGGACACCCCACTCTTTGCCGCTCCCGAGAACAGCGTGGCGGGCGGTTGTTCTTTGGTTTTGTTGGGGGGAGGGGGCGTCCCAGAGGCTTTACCCGGCCTCGGGACCGATGAACAAGCATGCAGGATGATGCACGTGGTAGTTTTTTATATGTGTTCTGCCTCGCCGATCGGCGCGGGCCCTCGCACCCCCCCCTCCCCCCCCCGGAAAGTAGAGCTTGGCTGTTTTTGGCGCCTGTTTCGAGCAGGTGGAGTCTCCCCCCCAGAGGGCGCACTGCTGCAAACAGTTGCGCCAAGCAGAGGTCCGGAGCCAGACCCCCCCTCTTCCCCCTTCCGCCCAAAGTTGAAACGCCGAGTATAAAAACACGCTCACCCTTTTTTTGCCCCCAGGAAGCACTCCAGCCCTCTGGGCCTCCCGTTTTTGGTCATGTTATGACGTCGGGGGCCCAGGGGTGCAGCCACCGCTTTGCCGTCAGAAGTGCTGGGTACGGCGAGCCTCGGCCAGGAATCGTCTCCCCGGCCCAGACCGCATCTTCGCTGCGCTTTGTCCTGACAAGTCCGTTTCTTGTGCCCACGACGTCGATCTGTCGCCCGCCGCTCGCTCGCACGACGCACGTTTGACTGGTGCGCGCGGGGGCTGGTTACTCTTTCGTCAACGCTCCGTTGCCGATGCGCTGTCCAGGCGCCTGGCTTCTCTGTCTGTCTGTCTGGCCTGGACCGCAGGAACGGCCCGAGTATCATAGCGGTCCTCGTGTGAGCGTCTTTGGTGTAAGACGGTCCCATCAGGGAAGCAGGGGGGTTTCTGAGGTGAGCGTTTTTCGATTCATTTTTTTGCCGATCGGCGCGGGCCCTCGCACCCCCCCCTCCTCTCCCCCCCCCTTCGTGGAGTAGAACTTGGCCGTTTTGGCGCCTGTTTCGAGCAGGGGGAGTCCCCCCCCATAGGGCCTACGGTCTCAAGCAGTCGCACCAAGCAGAGGTCTGGAGCCAGACTTAAGTCGGGCCTGTCCCCCTACAGGGGGATTTTCAATGAAAAAGAAAATACTCCAAACATAGTATTAAAAGATAACAACAAAAAGTCTGGTAACTATTTTTGAATATGTGTTTTGCCTTTTCGGTGTATTTTTAAAGCATTTTCTATTTCTCGTCGAAAATCCCCCTGTAGGGGGACACCCCTGACATAAAGCCCCCCCCACCCATTCCCCCCCCCCCCTTTACCGCCCAATGTCGAAACGTCGAAAAAAAACTCACCTCAGAAGCTCCCACGCATGCCCACACAGACGCCCTTGTCGCACCCCGTGGTCAGCGCTGGAGGACGAGGCGAGGCGAGGCGAGGCGAGGTGCGGGCAGGGAGGCGAGGGAGGCCGAGGCGAGGCGAGGGCAAAGTCAGGGTTCAGGGACAACGTTAGGGAGGGGGGGAGGCTGAGGAGGGGGGGGGGGAATGCATCGACCCCTGGTCGCCCATGCATTGTAGATGCGCTATGGGTGGCCACAACATGCCCATATGCGTTTTCTTTGCATGTTTTCTATATATACATATATATATATATATATAACCATATATACATATATATATATATACATATGTGTATATATATGTATATATACACATATATATATATATATATATTAAAAATAGGGGGGGGCCATCGCCGATCGATCGGCGATGTATGTCCAAGACAAGCTCGACGCTTTCCCTTGGGCCAGCCTCCCCGTATACAGTCAAGACGCCCAAAAGGACCAGCTTATCATCCCGAGGCGCTTCTCGTCGGTCCCTAGGCCCGGTCAGGGGCCCGGGACGCCAATCATCGGGACGCAAGTGACGGGGGTCAATGCAAACGGGGGTCAGCCAGAGCGCCGGATCTTGCAAGACCCTGCACGATATGCAAGATTTTTGCAAGATTCTGCAGGGCCTGACTGACCCTGGTCTGGATTGACCCCGGGTCAGAAGATCCCCGAAATCATAAAAAGTATCCGTCGCGATGTTTCAGAGCCCCGAATCGACAGGGGTAACTCGGGTCAGGGCTAACTCGGGTTCGTTGTTCGGGAATCCGAACGCGAGGTACCGCGGGCTCGAGTTACCCCGGATAGTTCGGGCGTCCAAAGCCCCGAATCGTCAGGGTAATTCGGGTCAGGGCTTACTCGGGTTCATTTGTTCGGGAATCCAAGCCCGAGTTTCCCCGGGCCCGGGTTGCCCCGGATAGCTCAGGCGCCCAAATGTTTCACGACGCGTATCGTCCCCCTTTCCCGAGAGGGGGGGGCGGCGCCAGCAGCGGCCCCTGCGCGGCCCGCAGCGCTGAGCCCGCCGCGGCCCGTCGGCAGGACCAGGCCGTGCCTCAGCAGGCCGAGGGGGGTACGTCGGGGGACAGCGGCTGCTGCTCGCCTGTGGGCGCCCCGAGCTCCTGGGACACGCGGGGGGGGGGGGGGTCGGTTGGCGCCCGCCCGCGGGAGCTGCGTGGGCGCCCCCCGCTCTCGGAGGTGGGTCGGGGGTTCGGCTGGTGCCCGTCTGTCTTGGCATCGCTCGGACGTGTGCACAAACCGAACAAAAACACAGGGAATGGACGTCCGAGCGATGGCCAGGGGCTCGCCAGGTGCCCGCCCGTGAGCGCCGCATGGCCTCCACACATCACGCACTGCGTGGCGGGCACGACCCGGCTCAGGCCACACGGCTCACGCCGCACGGTTTGCACATCACAGTGTTCACCACATTGTTGACACCGCTGAGCTCACGCCACACAGCCCACACCGCATAGCTTGCACAATATACTGTGCACAACACGGCGTACTCCACATAGGTCACACAACATTTTCGGCGCCACACAACTCACACCGCATACCTAACATAACATCGTTTACATGACACAGTTTGCACACCATCGTTTGCACAGTACAGCTTGCACAGCACTGCCAACACAACTTAGCTCACATGGCACATATTACACCACATAGCCGCTTCCTCAGTGCAAGAACTCATTGCTTGGGGTCCACGCGCGCTGGCTAACACATGGAGCCACGTGCCACATGATCTCTCCCGGGGAAGTCCTGGCGGCTGCGTGCGCGGCGCCGTCGCGGTGCTTGACTCAGTAGTGTGTTGCAAGGTTCATGTCGTGTGAAGTCGGGCGTGCCCCTCTATAGGAGGAATGTTCAAGGATAGTCAAAAGATAGTCAGGGGGCGATGTTTTGACTGTTCTTGGTTATTTTGGGGGTATGTTTTATTTGTCGTCCACATTCCCCCTGTTGGGGGACATGCCCGACCTGAACCTCGCGTGTCCCTGCCAGCATCAGCTCAACTATCCCCTTGGCGGCATAAGCCCCGGGCCCCGAGCCCTGAACGGTGCCGTCAGGATACGACAAGGCGGATCGATACTTTATGCTGAGAGTGGTATAGCCAGCGCGCACAACAACACAAGCAGGAGACCATGCGGGAGACCGTCCGCAGGCGACCACACGGCAGGCCACAGGTGGGGCCAATCCTCTGGCCAATCCCGCCACCGTGCCTGCGTAGTGGGTCAGAGGTGTTCTGGATGCGTGTCGGGGCCTGCTGGAGTGCTCCTCGGAAGTGTCTTGGGATGCGTTCGTCTGATGCGAGCTCGATGACTCAGGTGGCACCCGAATGGTACCACTTGGATCATATCGATCCCAGCGGGCGTCGATCCCTCGCGCCTGAGTTGTGGGTCAGAGGCCCTCTCCAGTGGGGGCAGTGGTTGTAGTCTTTTGGACCCTCTGGGAGGCCTCTTGGGGAGTCTCTTGGGGGGCCTCTTGGGCCTGCTTCGTGTTCAGGACCGATCAATGCAAACAGCCACTCGCTCAACGGGAGAATGCTGTGCACATGTTGCATCCATATATGTCCACTTATCAAGCACAAGCCTTGTTCGACTGTGTATCTATAGCACTCTGCCAAATGTCATGAAGCTTTCAGCAGCATATCGAGAGCCTACTGAGGACCCTCTCACCACCCATCCAGGTCCCTATCGGCGCCCTCCCAGAGAGCCGATGAGGACCATCTCCGGAGCATGCCAGCATCCTGCTACCAGGGAGTTTTGCTAGACCAACCAGGGTGCGTTCGGAGGAGGAGGAGGAGGAGGAGGAGGACCAGATGAGAGGAGGAAGGAGGACCAGGATAGTCAGGAGGGGGAGCACGGAGGGGGCGCTGCGAGGACCAACATCTCCCTGCGTTGCGACCCGACCTCGTCGGCTACGCCAGCGGAGCTGGGCTGGTTCCCCGAAAAGGGGTTTCCTCCTCCTCCTCCTCCTCTTCCTCCTCCTCCTCCTGCTGCGCTCCCGCTGGGGGCCTATCCTCCTCCTCCTCCTCCTCCTCCTCCTCCTCCTCCTCCTCCTCATCCTCCTCCCATCTCTCCGTAGCCATTGTGGCTCAAGGTCAAATGGCGCTTCCATCACTGCGTCAGTGCGGCAGGCTCCCATCCAGCGTATACGTCTTCTTGCAGCATCCACAGGGGCGAGCTGTCGCCCGATGCCATATCGTCTCGGCCCCCCCCCCCCCCGAGGGCCATCAGATGGCGGGCGGCGTTCCGTGCATCAGGACTCGACCTGCAAGGCCTGCGTCGGCAAGCGTGGGCGTGCGCTGATCAACTGGGGGGGCGGCGCTCAGGTGCCAGGCGCGCAGGCTGCCCAAGCGCGCGAGCTTCGGGGCGAACGTGCCCCTGCCCCTGCCCGGCAAGGCGACAGGGCAGCCTGCGGTGGCGAGCGGCACGGCCCCGCCATGGGCTGGAGCCCTCCCGCCATGGGCTGGCGCAGGCGCAGCGGAAATTCCAGGAGCTCAGGAAGCAGCTCAAGGGCGCCAGCGGCGCTGGCGGCGGGGGTCAGCAGCTCGCGGTGGCCCAGGGCATGGTGGTCGACGACGGCGCCGCCATCGGCGCGGACGACGCGGCCCTGGCCGCCGAGGTCAAGGGGTGCGAGGCGGGCCTCCAGGCGCTCAAGGATGTGGCTGCGGACTGGGCCAAGGCGGCGCGCGACGCGCTGTGTGCCAGGCTCGAGAAGGCCAAGGCCAAGATCTTCGCCAGCAAGCCCCTCCACGCCGGGACGCACGCCATCGCCTACAAGGCCAAGCGGTGTGCCGAGCGGCTGGACAACGCGGATGCCGCGATGCGCGATGCCAAGGAGGCGTTCCAGACTCCAGAGGGCGCATGAGGGGCGGCGCAAGGAGCAGACCCATGCCGAGCTCCTTGCGCAGCAGGCGGCGCTGCAGGCGGAGCTGGGCACGCTCCAGCAGCAGGCCCCGCAGGTGCCTCCTCCCCGCGCTGCTGGCCAGGCCATGGCGTCGGACATCATCGGCGGGCCAGGCCATCATGCGGACGCAGCTGGCCCAGCACCTTGACGACGAGCAGCCTGTCCCTGCGGACGCGCAGAAGCGGATGGCAGGTGGGCGCCAGACAGGAGAAGTTGTTGAGGCTGTTGGGCCCAAGACTGGCAGTCCGTTCGGGGGCGCAGGCGGCCTCGCGCCCGGACCCCAGGACGCGTCGACCGACAGCGAGTCTGGTGGCAGCGGCAGCGCGGCCAGCGGGCCGCAGGGGTTGGGCGGCGTCGCGGGGGCTGCTGACGCCGTCGGCTGACGCGGCGAGGGCTTCGTTGTGCTCGGCAGACGAGAGAGCTCGCAGTGTCGGGGCGCCAGGTTTCCCGCTGCCAGGAGCCAGTTCGTCAGCAGGGGGGATTTGCACAGGGGGCAGGCCCAGCAGGACCATGGCCGAGGTGGGGGAGGTCGCGGGGAAGCAGGGGCCCCAGGTTTGCGGCGAAGCTAGGCCTCGGCGAAGCGGGCTGGAGACTTGCGGGCATCTACCTCGCGGCGGTCGCCCGAGGGCCTGCAATGCGCCGAGGACGCCGATGAGCGACGCGGCGGGCCTTTCGGGGGCGCAGGCGGCCCCGCGACGGAGTCCCAGGACGTGCTGACTGACAGCGAGCACGGTGGCAGCATCAGCGTGGCGCAGGTGCGGACGGCGGGGGTTGCGGGTCGATCTGCGAGAGAGATCGGCCGAACCTCGCGCGAGCCGCTGATCCCAAAGCGGCTCTCGCCAAAGCCCCCCCCCGTCACGGGGCATGAATGAACCGCGGGAGTTGGGCGGCATCGCGGGAGCTGAGCGCGCTGATGAGCGACGCGGGGGCGAGGGTGCGCTTGGGGCGCGGCCTTGCGCTGGGCACCCCCCGCCACAAACGCCGCCTCGACCCCTGGCCTCGGCGCGCGCGCGAGGCCAGCAGGCTGCTGGCAGCGGCGGCCGCGCGCGCGGCAGCGGGGCGGCCTCGCGGCCCCCCGCGGCCGGCGCGCCTCGCGCAGCTGCGGCAGCTCGCCGAGGAGCGCGAGGCCAGCCGCGGCGCGCCCGTCCACGCCACGCGCTGCGTGGAGCCCCGCGGCGCGGAGGCTCGCGAGGTGGGCTCGCTGGTGGGTCGAGGCTTTCAGCGAGGCGCAGCGGGCGGACGACTGGCGGCAGCGCTGCGCGCCGCGCGTCGAGGCTGTCCTGGGCTAGCCGCGGCGGCGTGCGCGGGCGCGCGGCAGGGTCAGCCGCGGGTTGTTCGCACGGCGCCGCCGCGGACTGTCGTGCTCCCACGAGGCGTGGATGGCCGACTCCACGCGGAGGTGCGAGACGGAGGCCCTCTGTCGTTGGCTGGCCGACCTTGGGCGACCTCCTGGCGCGCCAACGATTCGCCGGGCGCCTGGCGACCGCAGGCGGTCACGGGCGCGGGGCGCAGGCGCGGCCGTCGCGCGCTCGGGCTCCAGCAGCCAGCGGGGCGGCGACCCTGCGGGGAGGGCGGCCGCGCGCCAGCCTCGTGCCGCTGACGCAGCGGCGAGGCCGCCCGCGGGGGCTGAGGTGCCCAGCAGCGAGGAGGAGGTGGCTGGGTCCATCCGGCAGGCCTCCTCACCGCCACCGCCGAGCCCCTCGCCCCCGCCCAGCGGCGAGGAGGGCTAGGCGGCGGCCCCCACGGCTGCGGCGCGGCCCGCCCCGCCTTGGGCGGGCGGCGCCGAGGCGCAGGCGGCGGAACGGCATGGTGTCGTTCGGCCTGAACTTCGTCCTCTTGTGAGGGCCCGTGGAGCGTTGTTCGCGCGACGGACGGCGCCCCCCAAGCTCCTGCACTCCAGTGCTCCTCCCCCTCCCTCGCCCTTCATCGGTGGATGGCGACGGCAGTCCATAGGCGTAAAGTGACCGAGTATCTGGAATTTGAACCAGATCCTAGCAGTAGTCTAGTGCAGCGAGAGTTGTTAGTAGACGGTTCAGCGATTCAGCGGGATCCGAGGTTTGTTCGTATGTTTCCTCTCCCCTCTCTCGCTGTCCTCCTTATCATGCTCTTTGCCCCCTCCCTCCCCCCCTCTCCGTAGCCACTTGCTCCCAATATTGATTCCATTGCTAGCTGTGTGCATCTCAAATTCTAACCGCGGTGTTCTGCACGCGTGCAGTCGAGGGCTGGATGGCGATGCCGAGGGATGCCCTCGTGACGGTTTTGCAGGCCATCTGGGTGGCGGGCATCCGTCATGGCGCTGCTGGAGCATATCCCGCGGGTGGCGATGGCTGCAGTTGATGCTGTAGAATCCGGACCTGGCGGGCGTCGTGGTGCGGCGCTGGCGGCGTCGTGGGCGAAATGGGGATCACCTTGGTCCACAGCATCAGCTTACAGCCTTTTTTCTTATTCATGTCGGCCTCTCGATCGTCGAATGTGCGTGTGTGTGTGGTGAGGAGACCAATTTTCGGCAGTCGGGCCTCCCATGCTCCTCCTCCGCAACTGTTCTCTTCCTTCCTGGTCGCCTCTGCGCCCCGTGCCCGCGCCTTTTGACCGCCAGAACCGGCCCCCGCGCCTGCGACCGCCGTCGCTGCCGATGAAAAGGTGTGCTGAGAGTTGCTGCGGAAACTCTGGCCGGGCCCTGGGCAAGGCGGGGAAGACCACCATGTATTTTGACGCCCGGGAGCGGTACGAAGAAAGCGGGTACGATGTCCAACAACAAACGTTGTTCAGAACCGACAGCGGCCGCTGTTAGGCAGCTGGCCTTCTGTATCGAATGGACGACGGCCGCGGTGACGCCGACCACGAACCCTTGTTCCCAGCGTTTCCGTACCCAGTTCGATCGTCCCGAACGGAGGAGGTGCACCTAGCCCTGCAGGGGCGTCGGCGTCACCCCAACTAATACTGTGCACGCGTCGCCCCCCCAGGGGTGACGCGTGCACCGAGAAATCTTATAGTATATGCCCCGTGGCGGGCGTTTTCTGGCCACACCGGTCGGGAAACGAGATATTGCAAACTGGGTGTGCTATAGGTTCGGGTCTGACGCATGTCTCTAAGGGGGACACACAGTCTAGTGTGTCCTTGTGCGTCCTATGGCGAGGAGGCCCCCGCCATTGACTGGGTGGCGCCGCGGGCTTGGTCGACGCGTGCTGCCCACCCCCGCTCCGCCATCGAAGCTCCAGTGCTGGAGGCCGATGCCGAGAGCTAGCCGGTCATCGGGCTCAGGGCGGGATCCGCGAACGTGAGCGCTTCTGGCGTGGAGCTGGCGGGCGCGGCCGAGCCTCCGTTTCGACGGCCGCGTGGGCGCCAGGCTGCCCGCAAGGCAGCGCGCCCTGCGGTGAAAGCCGACGCCTCGCGGCAGGCGGGCGCAGGCGCAGAGCGGCGCGGCGTTGAGGCCGCCTGCCGGGCAGAGGCCGATGCCCAGGCGGAGGCCGACGGCCCGGGCGCGCGCTGGCGGCCGAGCGCCGAGCGGTGGCTGAGAGTGTCGCAGCGGCCGAGGGCCTCTGCTGAGGTCCGTCAGCTGGGCGTCGAGAAGGGTGCCGAGGCCGTGGGCAAAGCGGGGCCGAGAAGGTCCCGGGCCCTGCCCGCCATCGTCGGTGTCTTCGCCTCGGGCCCCCTCCCTGTCTCAGTGAGGCAAGCGAGGCTCAGGTTCGTCCCCAAGGCGCTGTGGCCCCCGTTCGAACGGTCTCACTCGTCATTAGCTGCAGACGGCAGGTCTGGCGGAGTCGGCTGGATCCTATTGCCCCCTCAGTTGGCTGTGCCTGTCCAGAGTTCGATCGTGGGACTGGCTGAGGCGCGCCCATTTTGGTAGTGGCTCTTCAGATTATCTTGCTTCTGCATGTCAATGGTAGGGCATCCGTGGGAGGTACGTAGTGCGTGGTGGGGGGCACCCGTGGTTGTGACTTGTTGTTGCTGCGCGATCTCGCCGTCGCATACAGGCGAGACCGCGCCGCCCTCAAACATAAAACACGAAGCACCATAACCAGGAACATGCTTGCGCCGGGCCTTTTCTCGAAGAAGAAGAAAATTACATAATGCTAAACTTCTGGCCCTCCGCGCGGTTTTCTCTGATCCGCGCCTGGGCCCCCTGGCGGCGCCTCCGGCGCCGCCCCTGGCGCGCTCCGCGCGCCAGGGAGGGGGGTCCATCGCGAATTCAAGAAATCCGCGCGGAGCGCCAAAAATGTATGTTCATGTGTCATGTGTTTTTTCTTCTCGACGGGCGGTGGATCTGGATACATCTGGGCCCCCGTGGGCCGCAATATGTCCACATCCATTGCCCGCTGGGGCACCAGGGCGTCGGCTCCCAGGCGGTGCATGGGCACAAGTCCCCACCTCGCATGTTCGGCCTCGAGACGGTGTGCCGGGCGCGCCGGTCCTTGCCTGTCCACCCGGCGCCGGGATCCCGTCCCGGGCGACTGCATCATCGCACCTCGCACGGGCCGTCGGGCGCCTCGGGCGCCCGCGTTTTCTCGAGCCCGGGCCCGGGCCTCTCCGGGCCGCTCTCACGGCTCCTCTCCTGCGCGGCGCTTGGCGGCTCCTTCCCTGGCCGCTCTCAGTGCTCCTCTCTTGGACCGCTGTGGGCGGGCACAGCGTCCAGAGGAGGTGCAGGAAGCGCCCCAGAGCTCACGTGAGGCAGCCCGCGGAACCCCGGGGACGCCCCAGGACGGCCTGGGAAATGGCTGGCGCGGGCCTTTCAAGGAGGATCGCGCCGCATCGCCGATGCATCGGCGATGCGGCTCGATGTGGAGCCCGCATTGCTTCACGTCGACGTCGCCGGTGCATCGCCGACGTCGACGATGCATCGCCGGTACAGCAGCGGTGCATCGCCGATGCATCGGCGATGCGGCGAGATCCTCCGACCCCATCCACTGGGACCCCATGCAGGGGGCCTCGACCTGCTCCCCTCCCCCTCCCCGTGTTCGGCTCCAGTGGTGGTGGTGGAGGGGGGGGGGCAGGAGTGCGGCGGGCGCCGAAATGGGGGAGGGCCCTGCGGGGGGGCGGGTGCAGCCGGCCCAGAGCGAAAGCGCGCACAGGGGAGGCGTGGCCGAGGACGGTCCGAGGGGAGCAATTGGACGTGGCACTGAGAGCTCAGGAGGGAAAGAAACACACAGACACAATGAATCGTCGATTCCTCAGAAAATATGGGACAATATCGGAAGTGGGGGGGAAGACAGAAACCCAGCACAAAAAATTGGGAAATATGGGGAATCCTTTTATTTGTGTGTATTCATTTGTGTGTGTTCTGGGGCCCCTTCAAGAGCGCGGGTCTTGCTTGGAGCCGGCCAGGGGGGCTGAGGGGGCCCGTCACTGGCTGCGGCCAGCAGGAGGGGGTGTTAAGGGGCCCCCCCGCGTCGCCACGGTCGGGCGCGGCTGGAGGAACGGGTCAGCTTCGACCCCACCGCGTTGCGCGGTCCTGCTCTAAGTCGGGCCTGTCCTGCTACAGGAGGAGGATTCCAGAGTAGTGTTGCACCTGAGAGGACCCCAATCGGTGGATGATTTGACAATTAGTCATACGGATCTTGAGATCGATTGTGAGATCGATAATGAGATTGATGGTGGAATCGATAGTTGACGATTGTAAGGTCGATCGCGAGACCGAGAGTGAAATCGATTCAATGAGATCGATAGGGAGATCGATCGCGAGATCGCTCGTGCGATCTCTAGTGAGATCGCTTGCGAGATCGATTGTGAGATCGGTGGTAAGATCGATAGAGAGGCGGGAAATGAGATCAATGCTGAGACCGATCGATGATAAGATCGACCAGGAACCCGGGAACCTGGGAACCTCGCCGCCCATGGCATCGAAATCGGCCCGGGAACCCGGGAACCGGGAAACCCGGCCTGCCACCAAAATCGGTGTGAAACATTCGTTTCTTTTTCAATATCCGCTAGGACCCCTTCAGTGCAAGCACTGATTGGGGAATAAGGAATCGTCTGGGGACGATTTTTCGACTACGTTTGGCTATTTTCGAATTTATTCGCGTTTTTTTTTTTTCGTTCAGAATCCGCCTGTAGGGGGACACGCCCGACCTAAGTTTTGCTCTTGTCCCCCTGTTTGACACATTGTCTATGAGGAAAGAATCCTGGAGGTCTCGCGCGGCGCGCAGTTGTTGCATCGTGCAGCCCGCGCGTCCGCCCCGGAAGATGTGGGTGGACATTCGCGCGGCGATGCCCCGACCGAAATCTTAAGCCGGGCGTGTCCCTCTACAGGAGGAATATTCAGAAATAGTGAAAAACAGTATGGGGACGATTTATATTATTTTTGAATATGTTTTGAATGTGTTTTGGCTATTTTGAGTTTTTCGTTCGTAATCCGCCTGTAGGGGGACATGCCTGACCTAACCGCAGTCCAATGTGTGTGTGTGTGTTTCCGACGTGCATCCGGCGGGAGTCCAGCGTCAATCCGGCGTGGGTTTGGCGCGAGTTGGGTCAGTTGCTGCGCGATGACTCCACGGGAGTTTCCCCCGCAGGGTCTCCTCGGGGCCCATCCGGTGCAGATCCCCTCGACGACGAAGACGACGATGACGATAACATTCCTTCGCATTCATCTGACATTCCGCCTCTGACTTCACTTAGTGGGCCACGGAAACGGCAGGGCCGTTTATTGACCGTTTGCAAAAAAAGTGCCTCTTGAAAATAGAAAGGGCAACAACACCGGCGACCGGAAACGGCAACACAAAGTGCTCCAGGATGTGAGCCAGAGCTGGAGCCGGTGCAAAACTGGCGACGGGACCAGTAAAAAATTGCGTCGGAATGTGCAAGCACACGGCAAAGCGGAACCGGTAACAAAAACGGCCCCGTCGTTTCCAGGGCCTCCTTGGCATGCTTCCACGTGGGGGGGGGGGGGGGGCGCAGCATGCGAGGAGAGGCGGCTCATCCAGCGTAGATCCTCTCTCGACGACGACGACGACGATGACGATGACGATAACATTCCCTGGCATTTCTCTGACATTCCGCCTCTGAGTTCCCTGGCACTTAGTGGCTCCAGAAACGGCAGGGCCGTTTATTGACCGTTTGCAAAAAAAGTGCCTCTTGAAAATAGAAAGGGCAACAACACCGGCGACCGGAAACGGCAACACAAAGTGCTCCAGGATGTGAGCCAGAGCTGGAGCCGGTGCAAAAACGGCGACGGGACTAGTAAAAAAATGCGTCGGAATGGGCAAACACACGGCAAAGCGGAACCGGTAACGCAAACGTCTCTGTCGTCTCCAGGGCCGGTTTGGCATGCTTCCACGTGGGACGACGACGACGACGACGACGACGACGATGACGATGGCGATGATGATGATGATGATGATGATGATGACGATGACGTTCTTTGGCATTCCTCTGACGGTCCGCCTCCGAGTTCCCTGGCATGTCTCCACTTGGGGGGGTGGGGGGGCGCAGCACGCGAGGAGAGGCGGCGGCCCCGCTGCCATCCTCATGGGGGGGGGGGTGCGGTCCACGGTTGGGGGAGGGTTCGGAACACAAGGAGGGGGGGCGTGAGCAGGCGGAGGTGAGGAACGCCAAAGTCTGACGATCAGCCGTGCTCCTGAAGGGGGAGGAGGAGGACGAGGAGGAAGAGGAAGGAGGAGGAGGTGGAGGAGGGGGAGGGGGAGGGGGAGGAGGAGGAGGAGGAGGAGAAGGAGGAGGAGGCAAGGATCGCCACAGTCTGAGAGGATGCCGAAATGGCAGGCGGGAGGCTTCCCTTCTGGCCTCCGCTTCTGCGAGCCGCTCGCCGCCCCGTCCCCTCGCCCTCTCCCCTCGCTCGGCTGCCGCGTGACATTCCCTAGGCTGGGGCCTTGGCCCGGGAGGAGGAGGAGCCGGCTCCAGCCTCCATCCAGCCGCCGCCCTCCTGGTCGGTCGCCTCTCGGTTTGCCAGCCTCGAACGTATCCCTATCCCTAAGATTGACACGCCAAAAGGCGATTCCAATCTTAGGGATTCGCCCTCAAAAAATAAGGGAATCCCTAAGACTGGCATCGTGATGAGGAGGTGCCCAGCATAGGGATAGGGATCTGTTCCAGGCTGGTAATCGGTGGTGCTTCGTGGCATCTCCCGAGACCGGCCATGCTTTCCCGCCCGTGCGCCCCTGGCTGCTCCCTGGGCCCGGCCAGGCTTTCGCAGCGCTTGCTGGTTCTCTCCTCGCTGCGACCGAGAAGCGGTACAGAAAGACTGGGCACTAAAACCGACAGCAGTTCCTGCTCGTGTTGAACAGAGTTCGCTGTGGACGTCCCCGCGGTTGTTTTTCCATTTGAGACAGACGGCCGGGTGCCCTACAGCCGCCGCTGACGGTTTTCGGAATCATTAGTGGTTGGGCATGGTAGTTGGGTCTTCGGTACCCATTCCTTCGAGGCGTGGGTTTAGTCAAAACCACCGCCCGGGGGATCGATCTTCGCGGCCACAGGCCTCGGATATAGAGATTCGGGCCCCCGGGGGCCAACACGTATCCATACCCACCGCCTGCTGGGGCACCAGGACGTCGGTGTTCTGGCGGTGGACGTGGGTAAATCCCCACCTCGCAATTCCGGGCGTCCGAGTCTTCCTCTTGTTCAAGCCCCTACCCGTTCTGGAGGCCGGGTGCCATTCTCCGCCCGGCCAGGCACGGAGACGGGGTTCGTATGTGGCAAGGGGTGTCGCGCGAGGGGGAGGTTTGCCGAGCTCGACGGCACGATCCGCGACTTCGGCATCAACGTGAGCGTTTTTGGGCGTTCTTGTACGTCGTGATTCGTCGGTCGTTTTACGTGTGCATTTGTGGTTACCATGTCCTCATTTTCTCCAAGCGCCCGCCTGCCTCCGTGATCGAGTGGCTTTCCCCTTCATTGTCATCTCGAGGTGTGCCACGGCCCAATTGTGTGCGCTTCGCGAATCCCCGCCAGCCCATTCAGAAGCCCTGCCCACGAGAGCTGACCAGAGATGGAAAGCAGAGACGCATATAGTGAAACAGAGCGGTCAAAGAGAGGAGGGGGACAAACGTGTTGAGCCATCTTGGAGGCCATTTTGGAACACCTGAGACCGTCTTGGATCTATGGGGCCGTATCAGGGTGATGATGTGGTCCCCTTGGAGCTTTTTTGAGGCCCTTTTGGGGCCCTCTTGGGGGTATTTGGGGGGTCTTTGAGTCATCTTTGGGCTCTTGTAGGGCGCCTTGGGGCCCTGCTGGGGCCCTCTTGGAGCTCTCTTGGGGCTTTTTGGGGGGTCCTCTTGGGATCCCTGGAGGGCCTCTTGGGGCTGTCGTGGAGGGTGTCGGTGAAAAGAAGGGGGGTCCTAACGTTTGGCCCCCCCCTCTGGGGCCATCAACATAACCTCTTGGGACGCTCTTGGGCCTCTCTTGGGGCGCTCTTGGGCGGTCTTGGGCCTTCTTGGGGGCATCTTGGGCCCCTTTGGGAGCTCTCTCGGGTCAGCTTGGGGCCACATTGACGCCTCAACACCGAATTGGAAGCGATAAGGCGAGAAGACACTAATCATTGATGTTCCTTCCATAGGTATTGGAAGGATCTTGGCTTTTCGGGCAGGTCCTGAGAGGTCTCCAAATGGACTTGGATCCATCTTGTGGCCTTCTTGGGGCCTCTTGCAGGCATGCTGTTAGCTATCTTGAGCCATGTAGGCTATCTTGAACGATCTTGGAGCCTGCAGGCCATCTTGGGCTCTCTAAAGCCCTCTTGGAGCTATCTTGGGCCATCTTGGACGCCCTGACCGCTCGCGACCCCCCGTCCAGGTCCAGGGGAGGGGGTAGGGGGAGAGGTCAAGACAACCTCCAGGTAGCAAGCCGTCTAGCTCACTCCCACCCGCCCTCCCAACGCATAAGTAACACCCGATCCTCAGCATGTTCCGCGGTCGTCTTTTGATGGACAGCTATTGGGAGCCAAAACCGAGCCCATGTGCGCCTCGCTGGGGCGAGGTGCGCCACGCGTGCCAGGCGCGCCACGCGCGCCAGGAACCCCTGGGGCCCGAGCGTGCCAGGCACGCCGAGTGCGCCAGATGCTGCCTCCAGCCGCGCCAGGTGCGCCACGTCCGGGGCACGTACAGAGTGTGTCAGGTGCGCCTGCGCACGTGAACGGCACACATCAGGAAACATGTCAGCCCCCACCATCCCTGTCGAAAACCAATGCCCATCATTGTGTCTGGTGGGCCTACGCACAGCATGCCATACGCCCCCGCCCCCGCCATTCCTGACAAAAACCACGTGACAATGATCGGGTGGGAGGAGGAGGAGGAGGAGGAGGAGGAGGAGGAGGAGGAGGAGGAGGAGGAGGAGGAGGAGGGGAGGGGGAGGGGGAGGGGGGGGGGGAGGGGAGGGGGAGGGCCCGGAGAGAGGGCCAGAAAGGTAGTCGCAGGAGGACCCCGAAGGCCCACGAGAACACCCCGAGCGAGCCACGATAGAGGGCAGCAAGAGGCGATGCTGAGGGGCTTTCATGGTGGGGGGGTCTAGCATTAAATCGGGTGTGTCCCCCTACATGGGGGTCTTTGGATGACACATGGAAAATAGGCAAGACATGCGCCGATATGTTCAAACATAACAGAAAAACGCTCCCTGACTGTTGTTTAACTATTTTTGAACATTCTCTCTGTAGAGGGACAGGCCCGACTTCAGTATAGCAGGGGCCTCTCCCGCTCCCCTTCCCCACGTCCCCACCGCCCCGAATGGAGCGAGAGGGGATGGCTTCGGGAGGGTGTGGCTGCTATGTGTATTCCAGCCTCTTCTTCTTGACACGCCGCTCCCTTTCTGCTGATGCCCCGCCGCCGCCTTCGGGCTCGCAGGGGGCGCGCGCGACAGAAAATAGAGCGCTGCCTCTCTCGCTGCGGGCGTCGTTCACGCTCATATCATCTTACCCCCCCCATACTTGAGAGTTACCACCGTGATTTCCACAGATGGCGGAGGTGGAGTGGTGCAAAGGACCGCAAGAAATGCGGAAGGAATGTTGCGGAGGCATGGGAGGACGACGGTGTATCCAGTGGAGGAATCTGACTTACACGGACGAGGAGTGACGGACGGTGAGTGGTGTGTGGATGGGGGGGGGCTGGATGGGGGTTGGAAGAGTCCGACGATGAATGGTGGGCGAACAAATTGGATGGATTGACGGGCAGGGAATCGCGGGCGGACAAAGCGAACGGGGAACGGTAATCAGGGAATTTGGCGTTGGCAAAACGTTTTCCGCATCCTTTATGACCTGCCGCTGCCCCCGAGAATATGTTGACCCTCTTCTTCCCCCCATCCCCATTCTTTCCTTCTCACCGTGATATGTTCCCCCCGTTCGGAGGGACTGAGGGCGGCTGTGCTGCCCCCGTAGCGCGCGCGCTCGATGCTAAACAAGCGGCGGGGCAACATGGCGAATGCAACAATCATCATGTGCTCTCCGGACGATGCTCTGAAGGAGAGGCGGAAGGAGGACGAGGGGGAGGAGGCGGCGGACAGGAGGGAAACGCGAGGAGGAGATGCACGGGGCGCCAGGGTGGAAAACGAAGGCCGGTCGGGTTGCACGCCCGCCTCCAGTCCCACCCCCGCCCCGACAGGTTATGATGTTATTCTTGGGAGGTTTGCTTCAACGCTGGCGTTGGTATACACGTGGTCGTAAACCCGCCCAATTCGGCATAATCCCCTTCGTGGGTCGCTTTAGTGGGTCCCGCCGCGTTCCATCGTATGCGCGAAGAGATCCCCGGGGTGCCTCCTAGCGCAGGTGACCGCTCACGTGGACTTCCCCAAGCTGGAGAGGACGACCCTGGAACGCGTCGCCAACCTGACCGCCCACGTCGTCGCCAGGACCGTGGGAGTACCAGCTCGGCGCGATCCGGCTTCCGACTCGATCCGCTTCGGTTTCATTTTTTTTGCACTGCCCACCAAGCCACCCCAAGCCAACCCGAAAGCCCCAACGTGCTTCACATTCTCAGTGGGGGGGGGGTCGGGGAACATTAACATAATACATATATATATATATATACATATATATATATATACACATACATGAAACAGCCCGAAATTCGGGTCTTGGTTTGTGTTGGAGTGGTCTGGCAAGTAGTCGGCGATGGCGCGGCCGATTTGCACACGACTCTCGCCGATGCGACGTTCGTGTCGATTTGGTTCGGCATATCGGCCCCGTGTTGGTCGGCCACGCGCAGAAACTGGCTAGGGGGAAGGGGGTTCCGTACAAACACCCATGCTTCTCAGAAGGCGCGGGCGTGATTTGTACATTGTAGGGCCGGTGCCTCGTAGACAGCCACCTCATTTCAAGAAGCCTTCCCCTTTCCCCGACCCCCTTGCGCGCCGCCAAGTGGGGGCCGCTTGCCAGACCCGCGATCTCGCTGGCCCAGGAGGGGGGGGCGCGTCGCGGCGCAGAGGGGGGCAACGCCCCCCCTCCCTTTCTGCAGCGGTGTTCGTGCTTCTCTCGCCCCCGTCGTTTCCTTGCGCTCTGCCTCTCGCGGCCCCCCCCCCTAGGAGGCCACCTGCGAGGCCTACCTCACCACCCCATGATTTTGCCGGGGCGTGCTGGGGCTCACTTCGTTCGAGGACTCTGGAGCGAAGTGACCCCCCCCTAGAAATCGTGGTGTGGTCGGGTGGGGTTCGGAAGTGGCCTCCCGTCCCCCCTCCTTCCGACCCCACGTTGTTGCGCATTTCGTCCCCCGTGTTCGTCTTCCCGCTTGTGTCTTTCCCAAGCGGCCTGGGGCAGGAAACGTAGTTTTCGGTGTGAGAAGATAATGGGTTGTTGAAAACAACCTTGTTCTGCCCCAGCATTGTGTTTGTCAATTGCATACGTTCTCCCCCCCAAAAGTGTCCCCCAAAATTGTCCGGCTCATAGAAATAACAATTTCCGTTCCTCCATTTCTATCCCCCTTTTCCCCCCTACCTCATTCCGCTCGCGTCACTCGTCCAGGCCACCTTTGTCCGTTGCGTTGTTTGCAGTATGTTCGGTGCTGGGCAGTGGGGTTTCTTCACATTCGCTGTGTTATGGGAGGTCGTGTTTGTTGGCCGTGGTAATTCGTGGATTTCGGCATTGCAAGATGATGTATTACCAGACGTCGTCGGGGGCTCGCATTCCACATTCCTTTCCCTGTCTCCCTGCTCGTCGGCGACTGGTCTCCAGAAGTCGCCGGCGTCATAACACGGTGCGTTTTGGGCTCGGTGTTTCTTGGGTTCCCTCCGCAGGTTTCGATTAGATGTTATCAACTAAGCATGAGATAGCATTTGCAACGCATCTTCTTGCAAAGACTTCGACCGTGGCTGGTCTCGTTTTCAACCTCGGTGCAGTCGGCGTGCGTCCGCAGGTCGCCCCCCCTTGATCAAGTGGCAAGTTGACCCTCGTGTCTTCCCAGTTTTCAAGATCCGCTCAACATCGGTCCCAGGACTCCTTCAATCGGGACCAATCCCTGCGTCCTCCTCGGTCGTCCTCGCGCACGCGTTCGCTCTTGCCTTGCAGTCGGACGCCGAGGCATGGAGGCAGTGCTTGGTCACTGCTGCCCTCGTCGTCATCGAACTCACTTCCAGGAAATAGTCAGGCACGAATCGCCATGGGTGTATGGAAATGGTTCCAGGCGCTCTCGCCTCGGCGTGGGCTGCAGGTTCCGCTAATCACGCCGCTCTCGCTCGGGCGTTGGCTTGCTTACAAGTTTTGGTCTTCGAAGGCTCAACTGCGACGACAGCGGTTCCCGCTCGATACTCTCTCAGTCCTTGCTCCGAGGCCGCTCTGGCCAGAGACGTCCCTACACAGGAATTGGCGCTCTTGCCCGACACCCCCTTGCAATTTACAAAGGCTTGCCAACGCCCAAGTACTACAGCGGCTTCTTCTTGATACTTCCTTGCGTGCAATTTACTCAGAGACGCCCTGGCCAGAGACGTCCTCAAGCTTTGGAACGGCGGTCTTTACCGGCACTTGTTTTGCAGCTTACTTACGTCAGTGAGGGCCCAATGGCAACTAGAACAGCGGCTCCCGTTCCACACTCTCTCCCAGTCTGCGCCGAGACGCCTGCGCAAGGGGCGTTCTCACGATGAGTAATCGCGCGTTCGCCCGAGACCACCTTGCAACGTGCAGCGTCTGAACATCCCTAGTCGTGGAGGGGTACGCTGATCTCCCTAGTCTCCACTCTGGAGTGCTCCAGGGGGCCGTGGACGAACGGGGCTCGTGCTCTTGACCTGCGTTCTCGTGGCCACGTGTCGACTGAACTCTGGTTGGTGAAGGCCCCACCAACAGCAGTAATGATTCAGGAGGGGAAAAAACACACAGACACAATTCATCGTGGTCCCCAAGAAAATATGGGAAAATATGGAAATTGGGCGGGAAGACAGAAACCCACAAAATATGGGGAAAATATGAGGAATATGTTTATTTGTGTGTATTTACTTGTGTGTCCCAGTTCCCCTTCAAAGATCCCCGTCGGAGATGTCCGCGCGCTCGGGAGTGGCGATTCCTCCAGAGACTGCCCGGCAGCCTTGCCTCGGGAGGGCGGAGTTGCAGCGGCTCCCGATCGACGCGTCCTCGCAGTGCTGCCTCCAGAGCCGCGCTCTCGCCCGAGCGGTGTTCGCGAGGGGACCGCTCTGGCCACCCAGGCGCGGGCCGCCTCCTGCCCACCGACCAGCATCGCTAGTTTTATGTCGGGCCTGTCCCTCTACATGGGGAATATTCCAAAATGGTAAGAAAATAGTCTGGAGACGATTTTTGTTAACCACTTTTGAGTATGTTGGGGTATTTTTCGCTATTTTTATTTGTCGTCCAAAAACCCCTGCAGGGGGACAGGCCCGACTTAACGCTAGCTGGTAGTGGTCGAGCGCACATTCTACAAACCATATTGGAGAACTGGATGTCTGATCAAAACTGGAGCCAGATTGCACTAACCACGCCAGCTGATGGAGACACGGCAGAACATACGACGTGTTTATTACACAAAAGTTCACACAAGTTGTTGCACACATGTTGTTACACAACATGCCCCACAATTCTACAAGAAGGCAAACGCCAGCTGGTAACACAAAAACAGTTGTATCCGGTAGGCGAACCTTCTCCTGAGCGAAAATCCCTTTCACTACCACGGCGTGGTTGCAGCGACCATTTGCGTTCCTGCAGCTCCCATGGTGGACCCCCTCACTCCTCACTTTCCTCCTTTCATTCCTCCTCCCTCCCTCCTCCCTCTTTCCATACCAGGGTCCGAACTCTGCGTTACCATGTCTTGTCTTTACCTCTTCGGGGTTTATCCTGGGGTCTTCACCCTGGTGTCCCAGGGGGGATACACCTAGTGTTAGAGAGCGGATGCACAGAAATGAGCGAGCGAGTAAGTAATAACGAGCGATATTCGAATGATCGTCGCTATCGTCGTCGCTATCATCGCTATCATCCTCACGCGGAGACCTCATTCCTTCTTGTTGATGTCAGTCGGATCTCGACGGCTATGGCCGTAGCGTTTGTGTGTGACGGCGAAGACAAAACAATCAGATAACGCAATCGACTCAGTCGCGGACCCCTACACGTTAGACCCAGGTCGGCGCGGCAGGTCAAGATACGGGCAATTGAGAACACGTACAGCGTAGTGGCCCGCTCGGGCAGGGAGGATGCGCTCTTCTGGTCAGTGAGGGGGTGTTGGAGGTGATCATGATGCCGCTTCCGTCAGGACCGATGTCTCGTCTTAGAGCCGCCCTCGTCCCCCCTTGCCCCCGACGGTCAGCTGTGCCTGCGGCGATGGCGACGGCGGGAGGGGGGAGCGACCGCGGCGGCGACAGAGTCTCCCAGAGGCCTTGAGGAGGCCTCCTCCTGGAGGCCCCTGAGAGTGCCCGTCTCGATCAGACCTCGATCCGAGTGGTCCGACTCGAAATCAAGGCTGGAAGGCTCGACGCGGTCCGATTCTGACCTGGCGCCGTGGCGTGGCGTCGTTGTGAATTGGCCCGACGTCTGCGTGGCCTCGTCGTGCACCCCGGCGCAGCCGCGTGCCGCTGCGAGGTCGGGTCCCGTGCCGATGCGGCTCGAGCCGTCGTGCGTTTTCCGCTGCGGGCCGACGTCCTGATGCGCTCCGATCCTGCCTCTGGAGGCCCCGTGGAGGCGGCCGCAATGGCGGCCCCGGCGGCGGCACTGCGGACGACGATGGTCGGGGGCCCCCAAACGGTGTGACCACACCATGCGGTGAGTCGGTGGGGATTCGGGGTCACCGCACGGTTTTGGGACTCGGGTCGTTCTCCGAGGATGTCTCGGGCGACAGGGGCATCCGGGGTCCCAAGACCGTGCGGTGACGGACGGTGCGGTGAGGTCTTTTGGGGTTCCGAGGTCACCGCACGGTCTGTCACCGCACCGTTTCGGGATTCCAAAGATGGTCAGGCTTCGCCAGAGAGGTGTCCTTGGCTTATGTTGTTCCCATCCTACTCAAGGACCGCACCCTAGAAATGATTTCGAGCTCCCGGGAAAAGCGTCAAAGGAGTGTCGCAACAGTGTCGAAACAACGTCGGGCGAGTGTCTCCCAGGGCCTGACAGGTGAAAACCCCGGAGTTTCGGACCTTTTTGGGCGCTCGAACTTCCTCCTGGCGATCAAGGCCAAAGTAGGTTGGAACATCATATGATCCTTGGCCCGTGGTGCCCCCCAGGGTTTACCGGCAGGCTCGGGTGGCCTCCGGGGACCCCTCCCCCCCGCGAGGCCCGGGAGGGGGCCGATGGGGCTCCCAAATTGCGCGGGGAGCCGGGGGGGATTTGGGGCCGGGGCCACCTCCGGCAGCCCCGTGTGAGGGTGCAGCTCCTGGGAGGTGACATCAAGGGCTCCCTCGAGGGCGCGAAGTTATTCGCGCTTCGCGGTCCTCGTTCCTTCTCCCCCTCCTCCTCGTCCTCCTTTTCTCCCTTTGGGGGGGAAGTTATTCGCGCTTCGCGGAGCGCGAAGCGCGAAGTTGGGAGCCCTTGTGACATTCAGCATCGTCGCTGGGGTATCCGTGGTCGAAGACACGCCCAGTCCGGAACAATCCCGTCGAACTTTGTCGAATCACGACGTGTTGAATCCCAGGCTCATTTTCGGTTCATCCGTTTTTTCATGGTCTCATCATCAGCATCAGCCATGAGCATCATCATTCTCATCAGGCTTAATACCTTTGCCTTGGTTGTGTGTCATATGCATATAGGATGTTCATTGCGATGTCGCGGGAGGCCTCTCGGGGGCCTTTTGGAGGCCGTTTTGAGATCTCTTGGGGTGCCTATTTGTGGCCTCTTGGGGCGTCCTCGGGGCCCTCGGCTGTCTCTCGGGGCCTTCTGTTGGTTTCTTGTGAATTCCTTTGGGCCTCCTGGGGCCTCTTGGGGCGGAAGGCGCGGATTTTCGATTCGTGTTCCCCCTGTTGGGTCCTTCTTGGGGCTGTCGTTGGGCTCTCTTGGGCCGTCTCGAGCGAGCGCTTCTCCGTCTTGGAGCCCTCTCGGGTCGTGTTGGGGCCCTTCTGGGGGCCTCTTGGGCTGTCTTGGGGCGGTCCTGGGGGCCTCGTGGGCCGTCTTGGCGCGTCGGGAGCTCGAAACATTGAGGACACCCAAATGAGTAAATAACCGATGGGAAATCAATGATTTTAGCATATCGGGGCTCTCTTGCGAAGGCTCTTGGGGCTCTCTTCGGGCGTCTTGGAGACCTCTTGGCCCATCTTGAGGACATCTTGGGCGTCTTGGTTGAATCTTTAGGTGCCTCGAGGCCCTCTTGGGCCATCTTGGGGATCTCTTGGGGCCCTCTTGGCCTGTCGCGGGGCCCTCTTGGGCCCAGACAAGTCACGCGGGGAGATCCGGGAAGCCCGCGACAAGCCGCGGCAAGCCCCAGGAGATTTGGCATTTGGGGTCCGGGCCCCTTAACGACTCCTCGGGACTGAGGAATGAGGCTTATGGGATTAGACAAAGGACCAGAGGACACGCCCTTCCCGTGCCCGGAGGCGCAGTACCGGATTCGTCGGTCTCGCGAGTGTCTCTCAGAAGACGGCTCCGATTTCGAATGTGACGGGGCGGCCTCGGCGGGGAGGGTGGACTGCGTGAACGGCACCTCTCTGCAGCTGGAGCTCGACCCGGCCGAGGGCAGCCTGACCCTGTCCAAGGCGGTGGGGCCCGCGGCGGGGCCTCGGGCGGCCCTGGGGACTGTCCGTGGCACTGCTGGGTCGGGGGCCCCAAAAGGGTGTAGAGGCCACGGAGACCACACCGCGTGCCGGAGGTGGAAGAAGGTACCGATACCTCTACCCTGAGCTCGGGCATGTCCCTCCAGAGGAGGACGAATCCAAAACAGTAAGCAAAATAGTCGGAGGACGATTTCTGGACTACGTTTGGCCATCTTTGAAGATTTTCGAAATATTGTTTATTTTTCGTCAAGAATCCGCCTGTAGGGGGGACACGCCCGACCTGACGCTACCCGTGTCTCGTTTTCCCCCTCTTTGGGCCTCCTGGGAGGCCTTCGTCGCCACCGCTGGAATCATATCGACATTCTGGTCAGAACGCACGGTCCGGGGAGTGGCGGTATCGGTACCTGTTGGTTTCCCCAGTGGGTATTCGGGGTCACCGCACGGTTTTGAGCCTCGAGTCGTTCTCTCTGGATGGTTCGGGCGACTGGGGCCTCCTGGGTCCCAAGACCGTGCGGTGACGGCCTGCGCGGTGAGGTCACCACGGGCAATCAGCAGGGGATGGGCCCAGGGGGAGGGGAATTTTTCGGGCCATCGAGGCTCGAGGAATCTGCGCGTCTTCCGCGCTTCTCGGCTGGCTTCACGCCTCGGGATGCCTTTTCCGACGGCTGCGCCTCGCCCGGGGCGTTCCGGGAGTGCCTGGATCGTCCCGAACGGCCGCCCGAGGCCCGAGGTATGAGCCGAGGGCCACCGGGCGTCGACGAGGTCAGCGGCAACGTGGTCCGCGCAGGCGATGGTCGCATCGATCCCCCGTCGCCCCGGCATTGCCAGCGGGGGCGAAGCGTTCTGGCTCGCCTATAGCCCCACCAAACAATGTTCTGAGAACCTTTTGTGGCCCCCACGAAACGTTCTTAGAACATTTCTGACTGAGATTGTCTTGTTTTAAGACATCGGGTTCATGTTCTAAGAATATTGTTCTTGTTCTTAGAACGTTTTTGGGTTCTAAGAACCTCTCGTGGTATAACTATAGGAATGCCAGGACGGTCGGTCCCTGCTGAACGGTAGCTTCCCGTCACCGTTGGAGTGTGCAGGTCTGCAAGGGCCGACCATTGGTTCGGGCCCTGGCTCTGTTGTGTTCGTTGCGCTGTCCGTTGTCGATTCGTTTCGTTGTTCGCTGTTGCTCTGAACGCCCCGTTTCGTCGTTCGTTTTCGTTTGGCACCAGCTTCGTTCGAAGCGTTCGTTTTAAACGTCGGGCTTCGTTCCGTTTTTCGTTGTAAGCGCCATTTCGTGTTCAGCATCGTTGTGGTCGGTCCGTGCAGATTTGCTATCTCGGAGGCCTCTCGCCGATCTATCGGCGATTTATCCTCGGCTCCAGGGCGGTGTTGCCCCCCTTGAGCCGCTCTCCCTCGGGTTGCCCCGAAGGGGAGACGGGAGGCGGGGGGAGGGAGGGAGTCGGGGTGGGAGCTCCTCGAGTCCAGAGCTCCCCGGAGGCATCTGGAGGCCCGTGGGGCCCCGAAGAGACAGCAGCGCGGCCGCCCCCCAAAGGCTCCGATCCTCCGCACGGCCCCGACGAAACGAGAGGTCGGGATACGTGACGACAGTTGCTTGGCATTGCTCGGACGTGTGCATTTTTCCCTCGGCGAGGGCCATCGAGGAGCAGCCTCGATCACTTCGCGAAAAAAACGCACGAAACCGACAAAAAACACAGGGAATGGACGTCCGAGCGATGGCGAGGTTGGCGCCAAGCGTGGAAGAGATTGCGATGATCAATGTGAACACAGTGAGAGCGCGCATCAAGAAACCATATGTTGTTCGTCCGGACACCCTGGGTTGCTTCGCTCCGCGCGCTGCGCGGCGACTCCCCGCGGCCGTCAGAGAAGTGGCTGCGTTCAGGGTGCTCCAGGTTTCCCCTCGGGTGCACCTCGCGCGCGGGTTTTCAAGGTTTGGGTTGCTTGCGAGGGTTTCTTGCGGCCGCGCCCGCACTGTATCTCGAGGACTCCGTAAACAAGCACTGAACTAACAGGGGAGTCGTGATCGTTCCCTCATGCATTGGTTTGCCGATCGTCGCGGGCCATCGCACGCCCGTTCCTCCCCCTCCCCCCCCCAATGGAGTAGGTCTTGGTTGTTTTTGGCGTCCGTCTCGAGCAGGTGAAGCCTCCCCCACAGGGCGCAATGGTGCAAGCAGTCGCATTGAGCACAGGTCTGGAGCCAGACCCTCCCCCCTCCCTCCCCCCTTGCGCCCAATGCCGAAACGCCAAAGGAAAGAACGTTCACGCCAGGCAGCAAACCCGGCAAGGTGAACGCGCGTCGCGCATCGCGCCTTGGTTTTGAGAGGCGCCCTTCTCCAGGGCGGCGGCGCGAGGGCGCGATGCGCGATGCGCGAAGGTGGGTGACTTCGTTTGTGGCGCGCCGTCGACGTCGTCGTCGTCGGAGGAGGAGGAGGAAGAGGAGGAGGAGGAGGAGGCCCCCTTCCACCTCCTCTCGGGGGTGGACAGAATCCCCACCCTGACACGCCGATTAGTGAGTTGTCCGTTTTCGGTTCGCAAGAGGGCGCCGCGGCCGTCATTATCCAGGCATGCGCCCGCCAGGTTTGGGCCCGAGGTTGTTCTCACTAAGCCACGTTTTACTCAAGGGGGTTCTGTCCAGCCCCGATCCTCGCCCTCTTGGGTGTCCCGAGGACACGCAGACCTGGCATCGCTCGGACGTGTGGGTTTCTTTTCCCGGCGAGGACCACTGAGGAGAGCACCCTGGATCACCTTCCGAAGAATGAGCGCACGAGACCGAGCCATGCATGGGGGCAGGTGATCGTGTTCTGCTTCGTTGTTCTGCCGATCGGCGCGGGCCCTCCTTCCTCCCCCATTCCACTTCCCCCTCAGGCAGCAGGAGAAGAGAGCTCCTGCTTTCCCTTGAGCCATATGTGGAACGGAACGCGCACAATATGGATCTCTGACCATATGTCCCTGGAGCGAAACGCAAAAGCTAGACCTACCGACGAAACATGTGGCCCCCTGTAACACCCCCCTGTGGAGCAGATCTCGGCTCTGTTTGGCGCCTGTTTCGAGCAGGTGGAGTCTCCGCCTTCATAGGACGCACTGCTGGAAGCAGTCGCACTAAGCAGAGGTCTGGAGCCAGACCCCCCCCCTTCCTCCCAATGTCGAAACGCCGAAAACAAAAGCGCTCACAATGCACGGGGCAAATACCAGGAAAACTACCCGATCTACTCATCATTAGGCGTGGTGCTCTCGCCTCAGCGCCGGCCACATCCCTAAGGGGGTATTGTGCTGCCGCTCGAGCGCCAGCCGCAATCACGTGCTGGGACGCTTATGGCATGCATTTTGGTGGGGCTATCCGGTTTGTCCGGTTCGTCCGGGGGGGTGTCCGGGAATTTTCGGGGATATGATTATTCCCATTTGACATAGTAGTTTATGGCGCGTCGTCATCGGCCTCATCCTCCCTTCTCCCTTCTTCGCCCTCCTCGGTGTCCAGAGAGCAAGGCAAGGCCAGACCCAGTACTCGGAGGTCCGCCCTGATCTCTCAGGCCAGAGGGATCGGCTCGCTCCTGGGAGGAGGGGGAGGAGGAGGAGGAGGAGGAGGAGGAGGAGGAGGAGGAGGAGGAGGAGGAGGAGGAGGGAGAGAGGGGAGGAGGAGGGAGGGAGGAGGGAGGAGGGAGAGGAGGAGGGGAGGAGGGAGGAGGGAGGAAAGAGGAGAGGAGGAGGAGGAGGAGGAGGAGGAAAAGAAAAAGGAGGAGTAGGATGCCCCCGCCGCCTCTTGGCGGGGCACCTGCCCCCCCCCCCGCGCGTCAGGGGAGGCAGGGCTTCCTGCCGCCCTCCCCCAGGACTTCCACGCGCCCTTCTGCAGAGTTTGCGGTTGTGCATTGGGGAACGAACAGTGGCATTCACACACAATTCTCGCTGAGGCTTTTTTTGGACGCTCCGACACCTCGCCTCCTCCTCCTCAAGCTTCTCCTCCTCAAGCTCGTCTTGCCAGCGGGCTGCACTCTTGTCTGATGGGCCCCCGCCTCCCAACACATAAGGAGGAGGGGGGAGGAGGAGGGGAGGAGGAGGAGGCGTAGCACCCCAAGTCCCGCCTCCCGCGGCCGCGAGCCTGGGCTGGGTGCAGTAGGCCCGGGGCTTCAGAACGTGGATCTTTGGATCGGGTAGGTCTAGGTAGCGGTATCGGCGCTGGTGCGGCCAATCCGGGCCGCGCGCGCGCCCCGCCGCCCAGCGTTTCCCTCTCCGCCTTTAGGCTCCGTTCCGCCCTCACTCTTTGCCGTTTCTCCGCTCGTCTGCTCTTCGCCCCTCCTCGCCGATTGCCGCCATTCGTCGACGCCGACCGTCGATCGCCAGGCGCCCCGGCTCCCGGGCGGGCCACGGGCCGGGGGCCCCCTGCGGGGAGGCAGGCACCAGCCGGGAGGAGAAGCCGCCCCGCGGATGGAGCTTGGGCGAGGGCACAGGCTTCGGGCTGGGCGCATGGACAGCCCCCCCCCCCCCTTCAGGCAGTCCCAGCTCCCAGCCGACCTCGACAGGCCTCCCGAGAGGGGGAGGGGGCCTCGGTCCCGGGTGGTCCCAGGGCCGCCTTTGCACAGGGGGGGAGCGGTCCGAGCGAGGAGGAGGAGCGGAGGAGGAGGGTGGACGAGGGAATGAAGGAGGAGGGGCTGGCGGGATCAGGATGTGCCGAGCGATGCGCAAGAACAGTTTGCGGTTACGCGGGCAGAGCAGTGGGAGGCCCGCCCTTCGCGCGGGGGGGGGGTCGCACTGAGGCCAGCGGAGGTCCTGCGGGAAGCCTGGACCCGAAGCTGCTATTTTGGAGTTCGCCGCTTCGGGCCGCCGAAGAGGAGGGGAGGAGCATCTGCGCCTGGCCACCCATCAGAGCCTGCTCCGAGAGATTACTGTCGTCGTCGGGGGTGCGTTGGCTGATCTGCGCCCTGAGGCCCAGCACGGCTTCGTCGTCCTCCTTGTCGCCGCACAACGAGCACAGAAGGGGAGGGAGGAGGAGGAGGAGGTAGGGGCAAAAGGGAGCAGGAGGAGATGGAAGAGGAGGGGGAGGAAAAAGAGGAAGAGGAGGAGGAGGAGGAGGAAGAGTATGAGGATGAGGAGGAGAAGGAGGAGGAGGTGGAGGACGAGGACGAGAGGAGGAGGAGGAGGAGGAGAAGGAGGAGGAGGAGGAGAAGGAGGAGGAGGAGGAGGAGGACAAGGGGAGGCGGCGGATGATGATGATGATGAGGAGGAGGAGGAGGAGAAGGAGAGGAGGAGGGAGGAGGAGGATGAGGAGAGGAGAGAGGGAGCAGGAATAGGATGGAGCAGGACGGACATGAGGAGGGGAGGAGGAGGGTCATAACACACAGCACACTACGAAGCGTGTGATGGATGACTTTTGATTCGCAGTTCCGGTTGGATAGGGGGGAGGGGGAGGAGGAGGGGGTGAGGGTGGATGAGCGATGAGGGGGAGGTCTAGGGCGCTCGCGCCTATCTGACGTCCTACCCCTTATTCCCATCCTTCCCCTTGCGCTGTTTCCTCCATCGCCGACTGGTGCCAAAGCAGACCTGGAACCTCCGGGTGATCCCATCCCCCAGCGCAATCAGGAAACAGTCTGAGTACCTTAGAGGGGAGGAGGAGAGGAGGAGGAGGAGGAGGTGGTGGAGCAGGAGGAGGAGGAGAGGAGCATTGGAGCGCCAGGATCGGAGGAGGAGGAGTAAACGGTTTTCCCAAAACGGTGGTGAGCAGAGAGAGGATGAGCAGGAGCCGATGAAAATGAGCCATGAGGGCCCGGAGGGGTGGAGGAGGAAGAAGGGAGAGGGGGGAAGGGGGGGAGGGGGGGGGGGGGGAGGGGAGGCGGAGGGAGGCCACGAGGACGGAGGAGGGGCGCGCGGGAGCCGATAGCAGGAGAGTCAGGGCAGCAGGAGAGCCCAGGAGCAGGAGTTTCGGATTGGAGCAGACGATCCATCCGGGGAGGGTGTCCGGGGAATATTGATTCGGGCGACATTCCGAGAAAGACTATGATTGATCTGGGGGGTATAGGAAGCCGGCCCCGCCGGGGGCAGGTGGAGCCCAAAGGTGACCTGATGAGGGTTTCAGAGACCAGACCCAGCATCCCTCCTCTCCTCCTCTCCTTCGCCCCCCCTCTCCTCCTCATCCTCAGGCGCCCCTCCCCTCCTCCTCCTCCCCTGTCCCCTCCTCCTCCTCCTCCTCCTCCTCCCCTCCTTTCTCTGCGAAGTTCCAGGAATGGGGCCAGCGCTCAGCCTCCTCCTCCCTCCCTCCCACCCCTGCGTTCCTCCCCACCCTCCTCCTCCTCGCTCCTCCCTCCCTCCCTCCGACATGTCTAATCCTCCATCCTCCTCCCTCCCTCCTCCTCCGGAGTCCTCCTCCTGATCGTCTCTCATTTTGAAATCTTCCCCTCCCCTTTAATCCTCCTAGGGTTTTCCAAATGGTCTCCTCCTCGTCCTCCTCCTCCTCCGACGCCCCTTCCTCTTCTCCTCCTCCTCCTGCCCCCCCTCTCTCCTCCTTTCCCCCCCCCCTCCTTCCTCCTCCCTCCCCCTTCCCTAAAGTAATTCTCTCCTCCTCCTCCTCCTCCTCCTCCTCCTCCTCCTCCTCCTCCTCCTCCTCCACAATTACACAATATGAAAATACTCTCCCACTTCCCCTGATGGCGTCCCGAAGGTATCCGACATCGTGCTCCCGCTGCAGCGCTGGCCTCATTTCCGTGCTTCCGCTCGTTCCGAATCGTGTTCCCGCTGTAGCACTGGCCTCATTTCCGCGCTTCCGCCCGTTTCGACTCGTGCTCCCGCTGCAGCGCTGGCGTCATTTCCCGTGCCATGCCACAGCACACGCGAACACACGCACACACACACACACACACACACACACACACACCACACACACACAACACACACACACACACACACACACACACACACACACACAACACACACAGACACACACACACACCACCACACCACACCACCACCACCACACCACCACCACCACCACCACCACACCACCACCAGCACAACCACCACCAGCACCAACCACCACCACCACCACCACCACACCACCAGCACCTCCACCACACCACCACACCACACCACCACCACCACCACCACCACAACCACGCACCACACACACGCTCGCACCACGCACGCGCACCACCACCCACTAGTCGCGGATAGAGAAAATCAGCGCCATGGTAAGGGATGGGAGGGAGGGGTAGGACGTCAGATATGACGCGCGCGCACCTAGCTTGTCCTCCTCCCCCTCCTCCCTCCCTCCCTCCCTCCCTCCCTCCCTCCCTGCCTGCCTCCCTCCTCCCTCCTCCTCCTCCTCCTCCTCCTCTCCTCCTCCCTCCCCTCCTCCCCCTCCCTCCCTCCTCCTCCTCCTCCTCCTCCCCTCCTCCTCCTCCTCCTCCTCCTCCTCCTCCCCTCCGCCTCCTCCTCCTCCTCCTCCTCCTCCTCCTCCTCCTCCTCCTCGGGTCGCCTGCGGCTCAGGAGGAAAACGTGCAGTTCCAGGAGGAACCTCGAAGGTTTCCAGGCCCTCGTGGGGGGGGGTTCCTGGAAGGCTATCCGAGATCTCCTGAAAAGTTTGAGGGTCCACCAAAGGGTTCCGTGGAAGCGTCGGGGGTGCCCCGCAGGGCTCCTGGGGGGGCCCAACGGAGCCCCTAGGGCTCTTTGAAGGTTACAGCGCCCCCAGGACGATTCTACAGTGAGCCCATGGGAGCTCCCAGAAAATGTTCAGAAGTGAGTCTTTCGAAGGCTCCTGGAGGGTTCCTGAAAGGAACGCTCCATGAGAGTCCTAAACGGCTTCGGGAGCTTGCTGGAGGCTTGCAGGATGCCCTGGAGTGATCCTGGCAGGTTCCAGGGTTTCCCGAGGGCTCCTTGAAGGTGGCAGGTCCCCCCCAAGGCTTCCTGAAAGGTTCCAGGGCCCTTCTGGGGACCCTTGGAAGGTCCATGCCCCCCCGCATGGTCCTGGAGGGTTTCCGGCGGGGCCCGAGAGGCTCCAGGGGCGTTCCCTAGACCAGAGGCCTCCTGGGGGGTGCGAGAGGGCCCCAGGCAGTTCCTGGAAGGTTCCAGGGCCCCCCGAGGGTTCTTGGAAGGTTGCGGGTTCCCCTCGGGGCTTTGGGAGGGTTCCAGGGGACGCCAGGGGGCGCCAAAGGTTTCTGGAGGGGTTCAGGTTAGGCCCGAACGGCTTCGGAGGCGTTACCGAGCCCCGGTTCTTTGTTGAGAATTCCCCTTTGCTTCTGAGGGCACACCCCTAAGATTGTCATCACGTCAGGCTTGCCGATCTTGGGGATAGGGATACATTCGAGGTTGGTTAGGTGGAGAGCGTCTCAGCGAGTGGGGTCCGTTGACGGGGTACGTCTACTGCGGGGGGCGAAGGGATGAACATGGGCGGGAGGGAGAGGAGGAAGTGGAGGAAGATGATGATGAGGAGGAGGAGGTGGAGGAGGAGGTGGTGGAGGTGGAGGTGGAGGTGGAGGCCGAGGTGGCGGAGGAGGAGGAGGAGGAGGAGGATGGGAGGAGGAGGAGGAGGATGGGGGAGGAGATGGAGGAGGAGGAGGAGGAGGAGAGGAGGAGGAGGAGGAGGAGGAGGAGGAGGAGGAGGGGGAGGGGGAGGAGGAGGAGGAGGAAGGAGGAGGAGGAGGAGGAGGAGGAGGAGGTGAAGGTGGAGGTGGAGGTGGAGCTGAAGGCCGAGGTGGTGGTGGTGGTGGTGGAGGAGGAGGGGGAGGCGGACGAGGAGGAGGGGGAGTAGGAGGAGGAGGAGGAGGAGGAGGAGGAGGAGGAGGAGGGAGGGACCTTTTCTACTCCTCACTCCCGCCTCCCCCCCCTCGAGCCGGGGCCGCGACGCCCAGGGAGTGAGGGCCTCCCTCCCTCTCGGGGTGCGTCCATGGACCGCCCCACGGGTCCTGGCCGGAGCAGGTCCTGGGCCCAGGATCTGTGTACGTTCCCCCACCCCCTGGCCAGACCGATCCTGGGCATAGGTCGGGCATGTCCTTGCACAGGAAGGAGGTTCAAGAATAGTCAAGTCATGGTCTGGTGACGACGATTCGACAATTGTTTGACTATCTGGGGTTATGTTTGTTTGAGCGTCTGATTCATCTTCCAAACGCGCCTGTAAGAGGACATGCCCGACCCACTCCTGGGCCCAGGGTGGGCGCGTCCAGCATCGATGAGGCGCCGGCCCTCGATCTTGCGGCCGCGCCCGTCTTGCAACGTGGGGCCGTCCAGCCGAGGTGGTGGGCGAGAGCACGCGCCTCTGCAGAGTCGCTCGTCTCGTCCGCCCCTCCGTTCTCGCCCTCGTCGTCGCCGTCGGTCGCCCGCCTGCACGGCTTAGAGTCGCCCGACTCGGCGGTCGAATAGGCGAGGACGTTGAATTGAGGCGGGGATGATCCGGAGCTTTGGCCGTCCCAGACGAAGAAGGGGCCCAGTTCGGGCCAGCCGCGTAGCGTTAAGTCGGGCGTGTCCCCCTACAGGGGGATTTTCGACGAAAAATAAGAATACCCCAACAACAGTCAAAAACTATTCCAAAAATAGTCTGGGGACTATTTTTGTTAGTATTGTTTGAACTTTTTGGGATATTCCTGGGGTATTTTTTATTTTTCATCGAAAATCCCCCCTGTAGGGGGACACGCCCGACATAAGCGTAGCGGCGCGGCGGGCTCGCCGATGCACCACTACCTTCTCACTGCCATCACCCCGTCGTCGCCTGCGCTTCCCACCCTGTCCGCTGGAGCTTCGGTCGCGCCCGGCCCCAGCGGGGACGTGGTGCCGCCAGTGCTCCCCCGCCCGCCCGCCGTGCTCTCAGCTTAGGCCGTCTGGGCCTCCTGGACGCGGTCCAAGTAGATCGGCTCGGAAGATCGCGGCGCATCGCCGATGCATCGGCGATGCGGCTCGATGTGGAGCACGGCTTTCTCAACGCCGACGGCGACGATGCACCGCCGACGTCGCCGATGCATCGGCGGTGCATCGGTGGTGCATCGGCGATGCATCGGCGATGCGGCGCGATCCTCGGACCCCATCTGCTCGGACCCGAGGCCTGTGCTCAGAGAGCCGCCTCTTCTCTGACGATCGTCGGCGCCCCGCCTGGCCCTCGCACCGGCCTCGGCGCGCCTCCTCGCCGCCTCGAGGGGAGGTCGGGGGCGTGAGCAGTATCGTCCAACCGACCCCCATCCCCATCGTGAGCGCGTGCCCCTCGAAACCCGCAGGCAACAGCTTCTGTCCCCACCTGCGGGGGGCAAGTCGGCCAGCGGGGCCCAGGTCACGCCCACGGGGAGGTGGCTCGCTGAAGCGATGCTCACGCGTCGTCGGCGCCCCGCCCTGGCCCTCGCACTGGCCTCGCCGCGCCGCCTCGCCCCCTCCGGGGGGGTGTCGGGGGGCGCGAGCAGGGGGGAGGAGGAGGAGGAGGAGGAGGAGGAGGAGGAGGAGGAGGAGGAGGAGGAGGAGGAGGAGGAGGAGGAGGAGGAGGAGGAGGGGGAGGAGGAGGACAAGGAAAAGAGCAAAGGAGGAGGAGGAGGAGGAGGAGGAGGAGGAGGAGGAGGAGGGGAGGAGGAGGAGGAGGAGGGGAGGAGGAGGAGGCGGAGAGGAGGAGGAGGAGAGGGAGGAGGAGGAGGAGGAGGAGGAGGAGGGAGGAGGAGGAGGAGGGGGAGGAGGGAGGGGGAGAGAGGGAGGACGAGGAGGAGGGGGAGGACGAGGAGGAGGAGGTGGAAGAGGAGGTGGAGGAGGAGGAGGAGGAGGAGGAGGAGGGCACTGACCGGAAGGTCAACCGCCCAGGAAGCCAGGAAACGCCGAGATGCACGAGATTTGGCCGTCGGAGATCTGGGCTCGTCCTTCCTCCTCGAGGCCTCCTCGGTCCTCGCGAGGCCCGGCCGCCCTCCTCGACTCCGCGCGGCGGGGCCCGCGGGATCCTCATCAGGCCCAGGATGTGTGCACATGCCTTTCTGGCCAAGACGCGAGGGCGAATAGTGGATGAGGAACAATGTACCGAGACCGCTAGCCCGGAAGAGGTCCGGGGAGCAGCGGTATCGTTTTTGTTTCGGTCTTCGTGGAATGCCGACCCTCGCGCTCTCCACCCTAGCAAAGCTCGCAACCGCGCAGTGTGGTCAGCAGCGCATTCCCGAGCGCTGTGGGCCCCGGAAACGTCAGTGCCGTTTTTTCACCGTTTCCGAAAAAGTGTCCCTTGAAAATGGGAACGGCAACAAAAACGGCGACCGGAAACGGCAACAAAAACGGCTCCAGGATTGGAACCCGAGCGGGAACCTGTAAACGAACGGCGACGGAACCGGTACAAAAACAGGAGTCGGAACCGTCAACAAAAATATCAAAACGGAACCTGTAAAAAAACGGCCCTGTCGTTTCCAAAGCCCACTAAGCCCCAGCGCATCCCTCCTCGATCCTCCCCTCCCTCCCATCCTCGCCTCCACGCGCGCGGGGCCGCGCGAAGTCGAGGAGGAGGAGGAGGAGGTCCTCGTGGAGGGGGAGGAGGAGGAGGAGTGGGAGGAGGAGGAGGAAGAGGTCGAGGAGGAGGTCCTCGAGGAGGGGGAGGATCCTCCCCGCTCCTGATGGTCTCATCCCCCTCGAGGCATACCTGGTCCTCGGCCCTCGAGGGGCAGCCGGTCTCCAGGCGCCCTCCCCTCCTCGCCTCCACGCGCGCGGGGCCGCGCGAAGTCGAGGAGGAGGAGAAGGAGGAGGAGGGGGGGAGCGGAGGAGGAGGTCGTCGAGGAGGAGGGGGGGCACGTGGAGGAGGAGGAGGAGGAGGAGGAAGTCCGCGAGAAGGAGGAGGAGGAGAAGGAGGAGGAGGTCCGCGTGGAGGAGGAGGGGGAGGTCCGCGAGGAGGAGGAGGAGGAGGAGGATCTCCCTCGAGCTTTGAGCTTCCGGTGCGTCCGCCCGCCCTGCAGCCTGCGCAGGAAAGAGAGAGGGATAGAGAGAGAGAGAGAGAAAGAGCTCCCTCGAGGATTCGCCTGCGCGCGCAGCGGAGTTCTGCTGGCCGCCGCGCGCCGCCCGCCCTCTCCGCGCGAGCGAGAGGTGGGCCCCGCTGGTGCGGGCGGCGTGCGCCGCGCCGCCGGCGGAGCTCCCGGCGGCCGCGCTGGTGGTCTGAGGGCGCGGGCCGCCCGCCGACGCGTCTGGACCCCGCCTCGATCCTTCGACCCCTCTATCCTTCGACCCCTCCTCGATCCTTCGACCTCCCGATCCTTCGACCCCTCGACCCTCCAAGCCCTCGGCCTCTTGTCGGCGGCGAGCGAGGGTGGGAAGGGAGCAGGGGAAGGCCCTCTCAGAGGGCGGCGATGCTTCTCAGAGAGCCTGCGCGCCTTCAGAGAGGCTTTCTGTGCCTTCGGGGAAGGCGACGAACACTTCTCAGAAGGCCGGGGGGCTTCCGAGCCGTCTGAGGAGGCCCGCCCCTTCTCACTTCCCCCCCAGGCTCGCCTCAGATCTTGACCACTCGAAATACCCCCCACTCCCCAGATCTCCTCCCAGCTCCCAGCCGCTCCCCCTGCAAAAGGCCGTGGAGGCTCCGCCCGAGACCCCCCTCCCTGGCGCCCTGGGCGCCGGCGGGCGACGAGGCGTCTTGGGGGCGGCGGGCGCCTGCGGGGCAACATCGCGTGGAGCGCCTCGCCAAGAGCAGTTCGTGGGCGGGGAGGGATGGGGGCGGGGCTGGTAAGGGTCGTCATTGCTCATGATAAATCTGCACGCGCGAAATGGGTACTGAAAGAATGGGTCAATGCCCAACAGCGGATCTTGTTCATTTTGAGCAGGGCTCGCTGTCCACGCCGCCGCGGCCTGTGTCCATTCCAGACAGGAGGCCGCCTGCCCAACAGCGGCCGCTGTTGGTTTGGGACAACATTTGCTGTTGGGCATTGTACCCATTCTTTCGGTACCCCTTTCGGGCGTCCAAAAAAAAGAAGGGCTCCATGCGGCGGCGTTCTGTCTCAGGGGCAGCGTCACGTCAGGGGCAGCGTCAGCGAGGCGGCCATGCGGCGGCGGCTTTCCAGCCTCGTGGCGCCCTCCAGCGGCTGCGCCACGCCGAGAGCATTCCAGGGGTGCCGAGGTCGTCCCTCTCGGCCGCTGGTACGATCGGACTGGGGACTGGGGACGGACAGGATGTTGAGGAAGCCCCCAGATCGTCCAGGAGGGGGCGAGGAGGAGGAGGAGGAGGAGGAGGAGGAGGAGGAGGAGAAGAAGGAGTGAGTGGATGCGAGTCGAAACGAGACCCACGCGCGTTGACGAGCTAGCATCTCGGCTTTGTCTTCGGCCAACGATCGGACTGGATTCGAATCAAATACGCAGCTCGATTCGCATTCGTACGCCTGAGACATTCCTGTCTCAGAGATCTGATGACACTACTGGCATAATGCCCGCACTGTGAGCAGAACCAGAGGCCCATGGAACGATGCAGACGCATTGTGTGACTACTGTGTACCCACCTGCCCCACACATGTAATCTAACCCCCGACGGCAACGCGGCAGAACGGCCGTCCACAAAGGCAGGAAGAAAGCACGAGGTGAACATCCATTTGGACTTAGAAGCTAAAGAATCATAACTACAGTTATGATGTTCCAACCTACTTTAGTCTTGACCACCAGAAAGAATTTCGAGCACCAGAAAAAAGTACCCCCAAACTCTAGGATTTTCACGTGGCGGGCCCTGGGAGACACTCGTTTGACACTGTTCCGACACTCTCTCGACACTCTTTCGAAATTCTTCTGGGTGCTCGAAATTACTTCTGGGATGTGGTCCTTATGTAGGATGGGAACAACATAAACTTACAGCACACCTCACAACGTGTGCCAGGATCATCCAGCGAGTGATTGGTTGCCAACTGGCGGCAGGCGGACGGGGCGTGCGAGGTGGCCGCGCCTCGCGCGCCGCCTCTCTTTTTCCTTGGCGGGCCATTCCTTGACGTACCAGCAAACTCTCGGCATCCAAAGGATCGATCGTAGCACGGATAATCCCCTCCTCCTCCTCCTCCTCCTCCCCCTCCTCCTCCTCCTCCTCTTCCTCCGTAGCCATTTTGGCTCAAGGCCAAAATTGTGTTCATTTCACTGCCTATCTGGGGTAGACTCCCACAGCTTTCAGTGCTTTTCGTATCCGCAGCCGCACTCACGGGCGAGCTGCCGCCCACTTCATATTCCTCCCTTGCGCTGCTCGCGAGAGCTCCCTGGGAAGCAGAGAGACGATGGCCGCCGCGGATCGTGGTGGAGGGACCGCCCCTGCTGACGGAGGAGCTGCCGCCTGCTGGCGGCACCAGGCCGCGACGCGCAAGCCCTGAAGGCGGACGAGGCTGGCCAGCAAGGTTCGCAAGCCAATACACAGTCTGCAAGCAGTGCCGATACCGATGGAGTTGGAAGGGAAAGTCCGAATGCTTCTATTGTGGCAAGCAGCTGGCTCCATCACCTGCCGAACACCGCCAGCCCACAGGGGCTTGGGCAGGAGCCAGCAAGCCACCGCCGTGGAAGGGGCCGCCAGTGGCCGCCGCCCCTACAAGGGACGCCACCCTCGCCGCGCTCAGCACGCTCCTCAGCGACACCAAGCACGCCGAACTCGTCGGCAACCTCAAGGACGCCCTCCAGCAGCCCGACAAGCCTCCGCCTGCCCGCACAGCCGAGCAGGTGCTCCAGTCGGCGCTGTCAGTCCTCACCGACAGGGAGAAGAAGTTCCAGCAAACGGTCGACGACGTCGAGACCGCCAAGCAGTGGCACGACGACGCCGTGGACAAACAAGAGGAAGCCGCCCTTGACCTCGTCCAGGCACAGAACGCATGCGCCAAGGCACAAGCTGACCACAGTGCCAAACTCGCTGGATCAGTACGCGGAGCACCACCTGTGGGGCCTCAGGAAGCCTTCAAGGTTGACAGCTCAATGTGGGACGACCTCTCCATTTACGATGATGGCACCCGCACCCAGATGGAACAGTGGAAGCAAGAGCTCGACCAGCGCCTCGCCGAGCTCAACAATGGCCAACAAAAAGTACGAGAGCTCCTACGCCAAGCCAAGGAGTCCACCACCAACCTTGCGAAACGCAAGAAGCCGAATGGGGAAGCACCTGCTGCTCAGCAGCCTGCTCCTGAGCCTGGGCACCCTTCCGTGCCACCAGCTGAACAGCAGCCAGCCGCCGCACCTGGAGGACAGGCACAACCTCGCACGCCAGGGGGTTTTGCCGCCCCACTTGCTGAGCCACGTCAGCCTGGAAGCGCCCCTGGACCCGCCGCAGCCGCCCCTGCCGCCGACGAGCCCTCCGAGGAGGACCGCAAGGCCGCCGCCGAGCTCACCGCCACCGCCGCCAGGGCCAGGGAGCTGGCCTTCGCAGCGAAGGGCATTGGCAAGGGCGCCACCACGGTGCCAGCGGCAGCGGCAGGAGCCCCACCGTCGCTGGGGTAGCCGTAAGCAGCCTGCTCGGCTTAAGGGGCCTGGGATCCGCGCCAGTGGTCCGCCCGCGGTACGAGCGCCCGCCCCTAAGCCCGAGCAGGCAGCGCAGATCCTGTTCGGCAACATCGCGGAATGGGGCCCGCAGGCCGCGAACTTCTGTCGCAACGCAGGGTACAAGTACCACCTCATAGCTCTAGCGGAGACGCACGTCGACGCGAAAAGCCTCGTGGAGCAGACCGGCAAGCTCGCCGTGGACGGCTGGCAGCTCTCGGCCACACCGGCGGCGGCTACCAACAAACCGGACACGGGGACCCATGGCGGCGAGTGGATCCTCACGCGCAGGGGCGCGGCGGCGACTACGTTCGAGGGCTACAGGGACTACTATGTCAAGCGCCACAAGAGGCAGCCGTTCGCGGGGTTCACGCCGACGGTCCCCCACGCCAAGAGCGGCAACATAGTCGTCGTGGCGGCGCACCTTCCCTGGCTTACGGGGCCAAGGCGCGAACAGGGGCATCCTGGTCTCCATCTCCACCTTCGTGGACATGCTCACGGACCCGTGGATCATCCTGGCCGACTGGAACTACGGGCCGCACTGGTGGGGCAACAAGCCGTGGCTCACGCGCTGGAACGGCGCCATCTTGACCGACCCGAACTGCAAGGCGACGTGCGACAAGGGCTCGGGTTCCGTGTACGACTCCGCGATCGTACGAGCGGACATCGCCACGCACATCGGGATCGAGCGAGGCCATCTACGACGCCCCCTGGAAGACCCACTGCGGCATCCAGATCACGGTGGGCACCGCCGAGCCGCGGCAGTACAAAGCTATAAAGGTTCCCAAAGCCCTCCCCCCACGAGCCAGACCCAACAAGGTCGCGGACCCAAACGGCAAAAGGTCCAAGGCTCGCGCGGAGGCGTTGCGAACCAGGAGGGAAGGGCTACCAGAGCACTTGCGCGACGAGTTCGACGCCCTGTGCGCCAACCGCGAGACGGCCAAGAAGGACCCCACCCCCTTCGTCATCCACCAGGAGAACTGGGACGACGCCGCCGACGAGGTCAGCAACTTCCCGAAGTTCGATGGCACAAAAGGCCGGCGCCAAGGAGGGCAGAGGACGCATCTTCCACGCCCATGAGCCGAACCTCGCGGAGGACATCAACTCGAAGTACGCGCAGTGGATCGCGACCCTGGAGCTCGCCTTCCTGGAGACGCATGCGGTCCCCGTCGAGGACAGGGCCAGGTACCAGGGCAGGGCAGAGGGGTACAGGACCACCAAGCAGGCGATGAAGGCGTCGCCTGGCAGAGCGTACCTCAAGGACCCCGAGGCCACCTGGTGGCAGCACCTCAGCACCCTTGTCGTGATCTACACCGCGCTGGTCACGAACGGCAAGGACCCCGCAGCCCGCCAGTCCACCCACAAGACAGTCATGAAGAAGTTGGACGACCGAGAGAACCCCGAGTTCTCCAAGGGGCACTTCGGTAGCAAAACCGACCCGCAGGAGATCGAAGAGTGGAAGACCCAGCTCGCCACCCTCGAGTACGGCGACGAGGACGACCTGCACCGCATCAGCGCCACCACCGTGGAGTGGACCCACAATGCCATGGCGAGAGCTGCAGGTAGAGCGCGAAAACGGCACCTCGACTGGGCGAAGCAGGCGTGGAAGGAGTCACCAGGCAAGCTGCGCCGCATCATGCGCAAGACCTCCAGAAGCTCAAGGGCGAGGTGGCGGAGCTGCGGAAGGCCCGCGCTCCCGATGGCCACCAGGCGGAGGCTGCAGCTGGCGGCATGGACCTCGACGGCGAGAGCGAGCTGGACAAGGCGGTCGCTTCGGCCCGCGACCGGCTCTAGAAGGCCCAGGGCATGCCGGTGGAGCTGCGCGACCTCGTGGCCGGGGGCTACGAGGCCTGCACTGCCAAGCTCCAGGCCGACCTCACTGGCGCGCAGGCTGCGCGGCGGGCCGCCCCCCCCCCTCAGCAAGCAGCTGGAGGTGGCGGAGGCCCACAAGGCGCGCATGGCCAAGAAGCTTGCGGACGCCCAGGTGGCTCTGCAGGCCCGGGAGGCGGGGCGGGAGGAGCTCGCCAAGAAGATCGTGTCCCAGCAGGCGGCTGTCGCCGAGGCCGAGGCCTCGGTGGCCAAGGCGACTGCGGAAGTTGCCGCCCTGGCGACCCAGTTCGCCTCGGAGAGGGCGCCTGCTGCTGCAGCCGCCGCCGCCGCCCCCGGGGGGCCGGCCGCAATGCGGCTGCCGGCCGAAACCCCCGCTGGCTTCGTGTCCATCGCGTACGCCGAGGGGAAGTGGAGAGAGCGTGAGGCCCAGTATGAGCAGCCAATGGCCCACCTCCAGGCACTGGTTGCCGCGCCGACCGACGGCGCCGGTGCGGCCTCGGAGGGGGCCCCCAGCGTGGCTGACGACCTCGCTTCCCTCGACGATTTCGCCGTCGACGACGACCAGTGGAGCAAGGTCGTCGGCCCTTCCAAGCGGAAGGCGCTCCTGCGCAGGGAGCGCGACGTCCTGGCCGGCAGGATCCGGACGAGCCTCGGCAAGGTGTCCACCATCTCGTCGCCTTTCGTCAAGAAAGGCTAGGCGGCCCAGGTGGATCTGTCCGGCGGGCGTGGCCGCAGCCGGGGCCGCCGCCCGCGCCCCCAGGGCCGCCGCCGGCGCCGCTGCTGCTGTCGCCGCGGGCGCTCGCGGCCAGGGGGGGAGGGATTCTGCCCCTCGGTGTCGCACCCCCTGGCCGCCTGCCCGCGGCGGCCCTTGCTGCTCGCCGGCGCCGGCGCTGGGGCGGACTGCGGGCGCGCCGCGAGCCGCCGGCGCTGCCGCCGCTGCCGGGGCCGCGGCCGCGGACGCGGGCCCGGGGGCCGCCGGCGCGGCCCGCGCTCCGAGGTATTTAATTTTGATTAAATACCTCCCTGCTGGCCTGTTGCCTGGGCCGCCGGCGTGGGCGCCGGCGACGCCGGAGTGGCCGCCGCCGTGCTCGCCGCCATGCAGCGCCAGGTCTCGGGGCCGCCCGCGCAGCCCAGCCCGGCTGGTCGTCGCGCTGCTGTTCCTCATTGGTTGCTGCCGGATCGGCGAGGCCAGCCATCCCGGCCCGGCCCTCCTCGACACCTGCGGGGAGGAGTGGGACTTCGACGCAGCCGTCGAGGAGCAGACCTCCACCCAGGGGACGTCGTGGACCCGTTCCCAGCGCCTTTGGGCTCCGGTCACGCCGCCGATGCGGCACCGGACGGCGGCAGCCCCTGGGAAGATGGAGCCCCAGACTGTCCTCCCACCCTGGGCGCGGCTATGGCTGCTGAGTGGGATTTCGACGCGGCCGTCGCGGAGGCTGCCTCTGTCCCCGCGGTGATTCCTGCGCTGGTCCCCGCGCTGCCGGCAGGGGCTCGGCACGCTCTCGACCACGAGGCTCGCGGCTACCAGGCCATCGCGTCCTTCCCCGTCGGGGCGGGCCTCGGGGCTGATCGCTTGGCTCCACGGGCGCTCCAACGCCTCCCTGGCGCAGCACGCCTCCGGCTCTGCCACATCTTACTCGCAGCGGAGCGCCTCGGCCACTGGGCGGCCGCTTGCAACCTGGTGCTGATCGTGCTGCTGCCCAAGCCGGACGGCGGCCTGAGGCCCATTGGCCTTTTTCCGACGCTCATCCGCATTTGGATGCGTGCGAGGGCCACCGTGGCCCGCGCTTGGGAGGCGGCCCATGCGCTCCCATCGGTGTTCGGCAGCGCTGGACGCGGCGCGCAGCGCGCAGCCTGGGCGGCGGCCTTCGCTGCCGAGGCCTCGGCGGCTTCGACGCGCCACCATGTCGCGTCCTTGCTTGACCTCGTGAAGGCGTTCGAGCGGATCCCGCGCCACCTCGTGGCCGCGGCCGCCGTGCGGCTGGGTTTCGACCTGGTCGTGCTGCGCCTGTCTCTGGCGGCTTACCGGCTGGCACGGGCCATCGGCGTCGAGGGCACATTATCGTGCTTGCTCGTCGCCACTCGCGGCATCACGGCCGGCTCGGGGTTCGCCACCGTCGAGCTCCAGATGTTGCTGCACGAGTCCATGCTCATCGCCACGTTCCGCTGGCCGTTGCTGCAGTTGTTTTTATACGTTGATGACTTGACCATTACCGCGTCGGGCTTTGCCGAGGAGGCCCTTGCAGCGGTGTCTCGTGGCACGGAGTTCTTCGTCGACATGTTCGAGAAGTGCCTCCAGTTGACGGTCTCGCCGACGAAATCGTTCGCTGTCGCATCGAGGCCCCGGCTCGCGGTTCGGCTTTCGCTCATGTCCAAGCGGCGTCTGTTGGTGCCGAAGCGCAGCGTGAAGATGCTGGGCACTCCCTACGCCGGCGGCCGCGCGCGGTCTGTGGGCGTCCTGCGAGGCCGCCTGAAAGAGTTCAAAGCCCGCATCCCCAGAATACACGCTCTCAGGCGGCAGCGCATCGACGTAACCAAGGTGGTCAAGGCGATCGGCAGCCCTAGCATGCTGCACGGCGTGGACATTGTCGGTGCGTCCAGCACGCACCTGCATAGCGTCAGGGTCGCCGCTCTCCGCGCGGCCTTGCCGCCGCGTCGACGTCGGCTTCGCAGTCATCGACGCCGGGGGCTCTTGCTTGGACCCCGCCTTCGCTGCGCATGCCACCCCGCTGCGCCACTGGGGCATGGCTTACTGGCAGGGTTGGGCACCCGCGGCGGAACTTGATGCCGTCTTTGAGCTGTCACGGGACCGCCTTGCGAACGTTCTTGCCAGCGGCCGGTCGCCGTGGTCTGCCGTGGCTGGCCCTGTGGCGGGCGTCATCGCAACGGCTTGGCGCCTCGTTTGGACGTGCACCTCCCCGCGGCGCTTCACCGACGACATCGGCGAGCCGGTCGACTTCCTCCTCCTGTCCCCCGCGATGGCGACGGCTGCCGTGCGCAGATCAGTCGACCGATGGCGCACGCAGCGGGTGATTTCGGCATTCCCCGCGCTGGTCGCGGGCGAGCCGGACATGCGACATGCCCCTTGGCCAGGGCGCCGGCGCCGTCACCGTTCTCGTCGGCCGCCCTCTCGGTGCCCTCCTCAGGGGCCGCGGGCGACCGCGCAGCACGGTGCCGCAATGGTGGGGGCCATGTCGCTCTCAGCTCCTGTCCGCCGCCACAGGGGGCCAATGGCCCCAGGTCCGCATTGCCAAGCTGCGGAACGCTGATGCCGCTGCCGGCAAGGCATGCCAGCTCTGTGGCGTCACGCCCGGCACCCTTATGCATCGTCGGGTTTGCGAGGCCTCGCTCCCACCGGATGGGTGGCCAGAGCCGCCGGAGGCATGCCAGCGCTTGCTCTCCGTGCTCCCAGAGGCCCGGCTGACGTTCCTTCGCACTCGCGGGCTTCTCGCACTTCGGCTGCCACGCCCTGTGCCGCAGGAGGAGGCGGCCGTCCGCTGGTTCACGGGCCCTCCGGACGCCACTCGCGCCGACTTGTGCTGGTACACGGATGGCTCCATGAAGTTTGGGCCTGTTTGGGAGCTCCGGCGCACTAGGTGCGCGCTCGTGGTCGTGTCCGAGAACGGGGACCTCGTGGCGTACGGCTGCGCCGTGCCTCCGCCCTGGATCCGCGCGGCGGCGGCGGCAGATGTCTGGGCAGTCATGCTCGTGCTTACCATTACCCTCAGGCCGCCGACCATTCGCACCGACTGCCGGGCGCTCCTCGCGGCGGCTGCTGCTGGAACGGCGCAGGCCGCACAACCCACACGGATGCTTGCGCAGGTGTGGTCTCGAGTGTCCACCCTCGTCGACGGTGACATCTCGGAATTGGTCTCTGCAGGCAAACTTACGTGGATGCCTGCTCATGGCAACCAGACCGTCATTGGCACGGCCATGAGGTCTGACGAGCACGTTGTCACGGCGATTGACTGGAGAGCAAATCGCCTGGCAGATGTCCTTGCCAAGGCTGCTGCCGGCGGCCCGCCGCCCTGCGGCCCAGCCTCGGCGCTGTTTGCCATCGCAGAAAGGCTCGTCGCGCACGAGGCCGCTGTGTTGGGGGCCGTCACATACGCTGCAAATCACCACGAGCGCATCCTGTGCGGACCCGGAGGCGCCCTCAAGCGGGTCACGGTGCGCGATTCCGCTGCCGTGCGGCGGCCGCGGGCCCGGCCTCGCGCTGCTGCCGCCCCAGCGCCGCCTGCGGCACTGGCGCAGCCGCCGGCGCTGGTCGGGCACCAGCTGGCCGGCCTGCGCGCGGCTCACGCGCCCGCGGCCCGGCCCCGCGCTGCGCTGGGGGCCCGGGGCAAAGCGCGCGCCGCCGCGGCGCGCGCGGCGTCCGCCGGCCGCGCTGCTGCGGACGCGGCTGCCGCGCAGGCCATCTGCGCGGCGCGGGCCGCTGCCCTGCGGCCGTCGTCGGCGCCGCCGGCTGCCGAGCGGCTGGCCGCGCTCCGGGCGAGGGCCCTTGCTCGCTTAGGCTGCGGGTAGGGCCCCGGGTGCCTGCATAGCACTGCTATGCTGGCGTTTTCCTCCGCCTCCTCCTCCTCTTCCCCACTAATTCGGTGCCGCGAGCTTTCGCGGGCGCGTCCTGCCATGCCCTGCTGCCCCGGGAGTCTCGCGAGTGGGGAAAAAAAGCTGCGCCGCATGGTCGCCGACCCCAAGGCGCCGCGCCTGAAGGACAAGCAGCCCCAGAGGACGGTGGGCGACCCATCCACGGTCATGAACCACTCCGCCGACACCTTGCGCTCCATTTGGGCGTCCGGCAGCTACAACGCCAAGCAGATCATCAGCGCCTGCGAGAAGGCCATGCGACTTGCGAAAGGGGACCCTCTCTCGCCCATCGAGCCGCAGCACATGCAAGCCATCGTGGGCACCGCCAACGCGAAGAAGGCGAGAGGAGTCGACAACATCGGCCCCGCCGACATCCAGAGGCCCCCCGAGAAAGGGATCCAGGAGCTCGCCGACATCTACAACCACGTGGAGGCCAACGGACTGTGGCCGCAGCAGCTCTGCGCCACCATTAGGGCCATGGCCCCCAAGCCCGCAGGTGGAGAGAGAATCTTGGGCATGCTCCCCACCATCCCCAAGACGTGGGCCAAGGTCCGCTCCAGCGTCACCGACGAGTGGCCCAAGGAGCTCGGGGAGTTCTGGGACACCGCCATCAAAGGCTCCAGCGCCCTAAGAGCAGCGTTGGTCAGGGCGCTGCTCGACGAGACGGCAGCGACCTTTGGCATCGCCTTCGCGACCTTGCTGATGGACGTAGAGAAGTTCTACGACTCGGTCTGCTACGCGCTCCTCTTCGAGGACGCCATCGGGGTGAACTTCCCTCCGATCGTCGTGGCGCTGGAGGCGCAGCTCTACCTGGCGCCCAGGTACTTGCGCATGCACGGCTGGGTCAGCGACATCATAGACGCCGAGAGGTCCATTGTCGTGGGCAGCTGCAATGGCGGCAAGCTCGCCAAAGTCTACCTGGGGCCGATCCTACAGAGGGCCCACATTAACCACACCTATGCGGGCCTGTGGACGTTCGTGGACGACACGGTCGCGAGAACAGAGGGCCAAACCAAACAGGTCGCCAAGGATTTGATCGGCGTCGGCGCCGACCTTTGTGCCGGCATGACGGGCGCGGGGCTTCGAGTCTCGCCCAAGACCACCGTCGTCGCTTCCAACCAGACGATCGCCTACGCAGTGCACGACGGCCTCAAACAGAAGGGCTACTACGTCAAGGTGGCCAACAGCGCGGTCGACCTCGGCATCGACGTGGGCGGCGCCAAGAGACGGGTCGTGGCCAAGGCCACCAAGAAGGCCAAAACTGCGAGGAGGCGCACTCACCGCATCGTCGCCAAGGTCAGGAAGCACGCTTCCCTCGCCAAGATCGCGAAGGGCTTGTGGAATCCGGGCTCCAGGCCGCAGGGGACCTACGGCCACCAGATCATGGGCCTCGCCCCAGCGGCCATCCTCGGCCAGAGGCGCCAGGCCATCCAGGCCTCTGCGGGGAAGGTCCCTGGCCGCTGCCTCTCCGCAGCCCTGGCCGTCGTCGTGGGGAAGAAGGACCCCGCCATCGAGCTCAGGCGCCAGTCGATCGCCGAGTGGCTCAACTTGAGGATGCAGTACCCAGAACACCACATGCGGGTCACGCAGGCGTGGAAGCTGATCTACAACAAGTCGATCACGCGCGGCAACAAGAAGTGGAGGAAGGTCAGGGGCCCCATCTCCGCCATCCAGGCCATCCTCCTGGACGCTGGCTGGACCTGCCCGACGCCAACGGAGTGGTCACGACCACCTTGGGCAGGCGAGGCCCATGCCCGGGAGCGGCAGCTACCTCACAGTGGACAAGCCGACTGGGAGGACAAGCGCTACGACGTGGACCCTGCGGAGTTCGTCCACGAGTTCTGCCTGTCCCTCGAGAGGAGCCTCTGGAAGGACGCTGCCAAACATCCACATGGAGAAGGATTGCAACGTGGGGGCCCAGACGTCCACATAGTTGCCAACGAGATGGAGAAGTTCACGAGGAAGGGCCAGTACGACCAGTCGGCCCTCAACCTGTGCGTGGTCGCGGGGGCGCAATGGCCCAGAAGCCGACTCATCGAGACGGGGTACAACGCTACTCCAACCTGTCCGAGATGCGGAGAGGCCGACGAGACGCTCATGCACAGGGTCTGGCTGTGCCCCTGCAACCGCGACCACGAGGACTACACGGATTCTGACGCCCCGTTGCCCTCTGCCCTGGCTGGAGCAGAGGCTGCTCCCGCCTACTGGCTCCGTGGCCTGCCTGCGTGCGCTGACACGCACCCGCTCTTTGCTTCATGGGGGGGGGGGGCGGGTGGAGCTGGGTTGGGCGGGATTGGGAGGACTGCGTCAGTAGCGACGGCACCCTCACTCTCTTCGGAGACGGTTCCGGAGGTCAGTACAGTGATGACCCACGTCGCCGAAGAGTGGGGACCGCCTGTGCTGCTATGAAGTGCCTCTTCGGGGAGTGGGTCCCCTGGGGAGGAATAGTGTCGGGCCTCGAGGGCCCCTTTCAAACTGTGCCCCGTGCAGAGCTGCTAGCTTTCGCGCTCGCCCTAGAACACTGGAAGGGCGACCTCTGTTTCATTACAGACCACCTGCCGCTGCACGACGGATGGCGGACGAATCGACACTTGCGCCCCAGCGATGGCGCAAATCAGGACATGTGGGCACGAATTGCCAAAGCAATTCGTGCACGTGGCACTAGTCAGCTCACTGTGATCTGGGTGCCCTCACACAGCGAGGAGTCACCTGGCCTAGCCTCAGACCCTGTGCGATACTTTCACACTATCGGCAACGCGACGGCCGATGCATGGGCAGGTGTAGCGGCCCAACAGTCTTACGAGGCAGCGCTTGTAGGACAGGCCCCTCCCACTGACCTGCACGATGCCCAGTGCACCCTCATCCGCAGGAGGGCGCGCCGTGCCCTAGCTGACACGCTTGCAGTTGATCCGTGGGTCGCGGAGCGACCCTCGCAGGCCAAAGGCCCGCGCCTCACCAAGCTGCAGTTAGCCATGCAATCGAGCCAGCACGCCTTTGAGCTCAGAGCGGGCAAGTACCTGTGCTCCCGCTGCGGGCTCACCACAGACAAGTGTAAAGTACGCCAGGCCTGTGCCACGCCGTGCACCCACCAGCCGCCTCTGCCGTCAGCCAGTGACCAGATAGTGCCAGTACAGGGCACTATCACCAGTTCTGGGCGCGAGCTGCACGCCAGCCATAAGCTCCATGTCATGCAGAAGTACCGCCTGTACTTCTGCCGCGGGCGCGGCAAGACGGCAACCGAGGACCCGCGCCACCTTGCCGCACCCGGCACGGGAATCACCAAGAAAGGGCGAGATAATCTCGCCAAAATAGACAATGGAGAATACACGCGCGCCCACGTTGGGCGCGATGGCCTCACCAAGTTTCTGCGCGCAGCTACCCACGGCATGGCCGTGGAAGAAATTTCAGCTGCCTCTGCGCCTGCCGCTGCAAGCGCCGCTCATAGTCAGGGCTAGAATGCACTTGGCATCGCCCAAACAACGCACCTGGGTGCGCTCGGTCTGTTCCTCTGTTCCTCCTCCTCCTCCTCCTCCTCCCTCGCTCCCCCCCGCGCGGGGCCCGCGCGTTTTCTGCGCGAGGCTGATCTGGTAAACCATTTTTTTTTTCAGCATGTGAACGCGGCTCCGCTCGCCCTCGGGATCTCTGAGACGCTTCGCAGCAGCGCCCGCCACGTGGCGCTTTGCCTGCCACCACCTGGTGCGGTGACAGGTGTGAGTTGACGAGCAAGGCAACAACATCGGGCACGCGCCTCTACGCAACTGCGACTCCGATCCTGTGCCACAGGTCGGCGTCCTCTCCGACTGGTGAAACAAACCTGCGAGCGTACCAGCCGTCAGCGACGCCACTGTTACCGGTGACAAGATACACAACGCCGCTGGACACCTGAATCGCGGTCAGCAGCGCGAACAACTCTCCTCGAGGCACGCTCTGCCGCACGCCTGGGAGAGCCCCCGGCACCGCCCCCACGATCACGAACGGGTCGAAGGCAGCAGCGCTGACGATTGCCACGCCCACGCGCCTGCAGCGCGTGTCGGCTGAGTCGGCGCCGCCGCTGGCGTCGGCGAACAGCCGCAGCGGAGCCTGCTCGGTGCCAACGCCGGACGTGATGCCCACCAGGCTGCTCGCCGCGACGCCCGAGACGTACCACGCCTCCTGTTCCAGCGGCGGGGTCACTGCAGCCCACGGGACTGGCAGCAACCCCCGCAATCAGAAGCACTCCTCGCTCTGTGCCAGGAGGTCCCGCGAGCGCTCGTTTGCAGGCGATCCCACGTTCGTGGAGCAGCTCCGGAACCTGTGGAACATGTTCTCGTCCTGTTCGCCGCGCTTCGGGCAGAGGCGCGATAGCCCGAGCGCCTTGGCCCCCGCGGCGTCGACGTTCCGAACTCTCGGCCCACTGCCCCCCGTGACCACCATGCCGAGCACCTCCGCCATGCGGTTGCCCTTCAGCATGCTCAGGAGCTGCTTCTAGAGCCTGCGCAATGACATCATGTCCACGCCGAGCTCCCTGCCAGCGCCGCAGCAGTGCCCGCTAGCCTTCTGCCACAGCCTGGCCGAAATAGATCTCCTCGGATCGCGCGCCGAGCCTGTGGGCGCACCGACGTCGACGAAGCCTGACCAGGCCGTGTCGGGAAAAACTGTCGCTCGATGACCTCCCCCGTCTCTGTGGGCGGCATGGCCCAGCAGGTCGCCGATTGGGGATCCCACCCGTTGCCCAGCAAGAGCGCCACTATCGCCGATGCCAGCGGTGGGTCGGCATCCCCTTGCTCGGCATCGTTCGGACGTGTGCATTTTCCCTTCGGCGAGGGCCATCGAGGAGCATCCTTGATCAATTGGCGAAAAAAACACGCACGAAACCGAACAAAACACAGGGAATGGACGTCCGAACGATGGCCAGCTTGAGGTGAGCGACCACCGTTGGCCACGCAGCGTGCACTCCAGCTCGTAGCGACGGCCCCTGCTGCCATATGCGGAACCAGGTGCAAACACACACACGCCCCAGGCATGCGCAGATTCTGGGCCACCAGGTGCCTTCAGCCCTATGAGCGCCGCGAGACATCTCCACCGAGCCGTCGGGCCTACTGCTGCCCCCCAGCCTGCGCCGAAAGGAAGAGAGGTGCATGCCGAACACGCCGTGCATCTGGTAGGCGTAAGACCCCAGCTTGGAGGTGACTCGACTCCGCCGCCCTGATGCCTTGTACGTCCTGACCTTATCATGCATCCTGCCATGCTTCTGAATCCGAGCTCGGCGTGTCGACCTCGCGTGCGCCCTGTCATTACCCCAAGTCCGAGCCAGGATAAGCTGCCGTACGCTGCGCCTTGACTGCAAACCTTGCTCGCCGCAACGCTCGCGACACCTTGACTGTATGAGGAGGAGGAGGAGAAGGAGGAGGAGGAGGAGGAGAAGGAGGATAGAGGAGGAGGGAGGAGAGAGGAGAGAGCACAGAGGAAAGAGGAGAGAGGAGAGGGGACAGAGAGGAGAGAGGAGAGAGGAGGGAGGAGAGAGGAGAGAGGAACGAAGATGATAATGGAGAGATGAGAGAAGGGAGAGGAGAGACGAACGAGAGGAGAGGAGAGAGGAGAGAGGAGAGAGGAGGGAGGAGAGAGGGGAGACGAGAGAGGAGAGGGGAGATAATAGCGGGGAGAGAGGAGAGAGCCGAGAGGAGGAGGAGGAGGAGGAGGAGGAGGAGGAGGAGGAGGAGATGGGGGAGGAGATGGAGGAGGAGGAGGAGGAGGAGGAGGAGGAGGAGGGGACGAGGAGGAGGAGGAGGAGGAGGAGAAGGAGGAGGAGGAGTTACAGTGTTGCCGCGGACGTGGTCCGAGGGCGCGGGCCGTCGCCGAAACTTCGCGGCCATGCGGCGGCGGTCTGTCTCAGGCGTAACGTCGGGGGGGACGGGTTCAGGTGCTGCATGTTCAGGGTTTACGTCGGCGTGTCCCACTGCAGGAGGAAGATACGCAAATAGGCCCACAAATAGTTTTGGGACGATTGTTGGATTAGTTTTTGACTGAATTTGGCTATGTTTGGAGTGTGTTGAATTTTTCGTCCAAAATCTGCCTGTAGGGGGACATGCCCGACCAAATTCAAGGTTCACATTCTGGAGGTTCCCGATCGTCCTGGGGCGCCCTCGTGGCCACGGCCGGATCCGCCGCGAGATGTTGGTCTCTAGGTGCGGGCTGCCGCTGGGAGACGCGGCGGTGCTCAGACGAGGGCGAGTCGGGACAGCGGTAGTCCATTGGAATCGGGGCGGGGGGTGCTCCGGAGATATGGGGGGCCTTCAGTGTGGGATATTTCTGGCCCAACCTATTCAGAAGTGGATGGAATTCAATGGGTCTTTAGTTTTGGCCCCGCCCTCCTGTTTTCCTCGGTGAGGAACAAACTCGACCCTCTTCCTCCTGCTGCCCCTCTTCCTCCACCTCCCCCCTCCTCCTCGGCGACCACCTGGCCTCCTCCTCCTCCTCCTCCTCCTCTTCCTCCTCCTCCCCCTCCTATAACCCTCACGAGGCATGTGAAAGCTCACAGGTCGGATGAGGCCATCTCTGTTTTGCAGGGTGACGAGTTGAGGTATGCTCAGGCGAATAAGGCCGCAGATGCTCATGCTAAGATTGCCTTGACTATGCACGCTCGCCCAGACCCCAGTTTCCTTGAGAAAGTCGAAGAGGCAGAGGTCAAGGCCACTAGGTTCATTAAACTGGCCGCAGCAGTACTCCCGTGCTTTCAGAATGACAAGAGGTGGTCCAGGCCTCCCAGATGCAGGCGGCCCCAGGATAAGCGGTGCAGTAGTTATCATGAATGGGCCTCCACACTGGTGGGCCACCAGTGCAAGCAGTGTTTGATAGTTGCGCCTCCTGGGGACTCGCCGCCGATGGACGGCTGCAAGGGCACCCCTGCATTCTTGCGCAAGCTTCTTGGGGATGCCAAGGGTCACCAGGTCGTTGCGGTCCAGGGTTCTGTTGTTGGCGGTGGCTCTCAGATCCCTGGAATCCCCACGAGGCGAGCGGTCCAGCAGTTTCTCTGTGTTCAGTGTGGGGGGTGGTCTCAGGGCCGCGGGGCCAAGTTGGGCAAAGTGTGCCTCCCCCCCACTAAGAAGGGGATAGAGATTCTCCAGGCTTTCAGGAAAGGGCTAGGCCCCAATCCTCGGCTACGATCGGCCATCGATCGTGTGATACCTTTCAGCCAGGTGGAGATCCAGGCTACCACTCGGGCAGAGGCTCGAGTGGTCACTCGTGTGCGTACGACGGCGGCCGCGGCGGCGACGACGACGGCGCCGCAGGAAAATCCCGCGGCGCCGCAGGATCGGCCCGCGCAGGACCCGCCGACGTACGAGCGCCGCCTGTCGGCGCTCTTCGACAGGATCAGGGCAAAGGAGGAGGCCAGGCGAGGAACGCCCACGCCTCCCGCCTTGCCCTAACTCGTTTGAGTTTTTCTTCCCTTTTTTGTGTAGTCATGTGACTTGTCCTTATGGCTGTTCTTTCTTTCTTTCCTCCTCCCCCTCCAAGCGGTCCGAGCCGCTTGCGCGCAGCGCGCCGCTTGCCGCGCCCGCCAGGTGTTGACCCTGGTGGGGTACACCACTCGAGAGGCCAGGCGAGGCCCGAGCCGGGGGGGGGATGCCGCCATGATGTCTCTCCTCGGCTTTCTCGGCGTCGATCCGCTGTGGGCGAGCGGAGACAGACTGTATGATATTATGAATGAAACCCGCAACTTCGATGCAGTTCCGTGGCTCCGGCGGGAACAAAGAATGTCGATCATCCACAGCAGGGGTTGACAGTACTGACACAGAGGTGTGCGGGTGGTCTTGTTCTGGAGTCTCCGCGTTATACATCGCCGTATAATAACAACAGTTGCGGGTTCGCCATCGGCTTCGGAAATCAGATCAAGGAACCGCACATCGCTCGCACATTGGTGAGTCCAGTGGCGGCGAGGGGGAGAGCACTAGCGGCGAGAGCGACGTGCGGACCAATAGATATATGCCCAAATGGTGGTCTGTTTCCCTCCGCGGCCGAAATATCGAGCGCAGAGGCCGCAGTACTTGGCGACGGTTCGGTTATTAGTCGCTGGATCTCACAGGTGTTGAGCGCGCTGCCGCATCGGTGCGCACCGATATTATATTGAGACCTCGACGATTGAATCGGTCTGTCTCGCGGGCCACGTGGATGGGAGGACGTAGGCTCTTCGGTGGTCATTGACGCCCCGACGCAGGAACAGCTCCCACGAGGGGCTGGACAACTTCTTCGTGAGCGTATGGAGTTTGATTTCATGGTGGCAGGCAATGCGGCTGGACAGATTTTCTCACTTTCGGTTCAGAATGAGCTTCGTGCAGAATTGATTACGTTTTTAACCTGTATCTACGCAGCTCCGAGTGAGAGGGTGCTTTCCGTTACGTCGGCCGGGGGCCAAGGCTATTCGGGGACAGGCTCTTCGCGACCACTTGCCAGCGACGTGCGCGATGACGTATGATGAGTCTGGCTTCCTGGGAAGTCCACCAGTTCAGGGAGTTCGATGGAAACCGTGACCCGATGATGGCCTCGCCACGAAAAGGCGTGCGTCGTGCTGAGTGTTTGAAGGCAGTCGAGGAGGAGATCGACAAACTACCTTTCGCTTTTCTGAAAGATCAGGCGCCCCCTGATGAGCTATTTGAGCGACTGGGGGGTGCTGTTATCACCGCAGGGCAACGCGTTTTCCCTGACTCTGGTCGCATACGTCCCACATGCATGGAAAACGCGGAGCTTCGGCGACGCCTTCTTGCGGAGCGAGGTCGGCTTCGTGGATCTAAGATGGGCATGGGTGGGACATCCGCAGAGGAGGTGGATGCTGAGCCGCGCTTATTTCCTTCCACTCTCGCTGCCGTACGACGTCGTGCTACTGGAGCTCTCCGTTCCCAGCTTGTGGGTGAAGCTACTGAGCAGCGGCGTCGGAGGTTTACCTCGGAGGCCCTTTCATTATCCAGGCGCGCGGCTCGTCGCAGAAAGCCCGAAGAACAGAGGCGGGCGCCTGGTGCAGGGGCCTTCTCCCAGTCGGGAGGAGCGGCTCCAAGTCCGGCAAGCGCCCGGGGGCGAAGGAGGCACGATGGTGGAAGGGCGCAAACTGGGAGGCTTGGCGGCCGAAGAGAGAGGGGGAGGTGCACGAGTGGGACGCGAGGAGGAGCAGGAGCTTGCGAAACAAGACTTGCAGTGGATGGGGTCGCATATCAAGAGGGGGCCCAAACGTGGGGCGGTTCCAGAAGATAGTGCACCACTTGTACTGTGGCATCAGCTACTCTATCCTAATTGGAGGGCGTCTGAGCTTACTGTGGGAGTGGGGTATGATGCGTCTATGCCGACAGTTCTTGGGTTATGCTGGATCATATGGGTGGGCCTCGCAAAGATCAGACAGTCCCAGAAGACAACGTAATGCTGGCATGGGAGCAAGGGCGCGCGCCCCCCCCCCCCCCCCCCCCCCCCCCCCCCCGCAAGTTCACAACATGGGCCCAGAGGAAACGAGTAGTTCATGCGTTACCAGTCCTGGGGGAAAAGAAAATCCTTTTTTCTAAGTTGTTGAATGCAGTGCCCGCGCAACGTGATCATGGCTTCATCGAGAATCGAGGGCGAGAGGCATCTATGCTTACTGCTCGGGTGAATTGCTGGAGCTTGAGCCGGCTGCGACGTTCTTTTGTGATGGGTCTCAAAGACATGACCAACGCGATTCGAAGTTCTGACTGGTCTGCATTAGAGGTCGCGGTCGCCCGCGCCACTTTGGGGGCGAAACGTGCTTTGCGCCTGCAGCACTACGAGAATCGCACGGTGGAGTTAACTGCGGAAGAGGGGCCACTCCTGGTCAAAACGTTTCAGGGCGGCGCCTTGGGAGACCCCATTCACAGTGGCAGCGTTTTTATGTGAAGGGGGCTTATCAGTGGGGCCCAGTGGACCCGATGTTTCGTTTTGTTGGTTTCGAGGTGGCTTGATTTTCAGAGTGGCCTGAGCATGTTGAAGCGCGCTGATGACGTAAACAAAACCGTTGTGTCTCCGGGTCATATGACCCTGGGGGGCCTCTTTGGAAAGGTGACATTCGGGCGCGTTCAGAACTACGGGGAGCAGGGGTGTTTGACGCATTCTGCCTCCCAGGGAAATCGTGCTCGACAAGCTATTCGAAAAGGGGGCCCAGGGCAAAAGCAAGGACAGCGCGCGGCACCTGGGCCCCCACATTCGAGTCCGAGACCCTAGCCATCAGGAGGTCACTCGCAGGTGTTCTGCAGCGAGGATTGCATGTGATCGCGTCGGCGGCATCTGGTCGCTGCCCATCCCCTTTAAGCTGCGCGAGTGCTTGCCCGTGGGCAATGCGCAGAATGCTCTGCTCGCAGGCCCCGAGGCGTTTGTCCTCACCGCGGCCGACTGTCGACGGCTGGACAATTGCATGTCTGCTTGAAGACGAATATGGATGCTTGGTCGCGTGACGGTGCAGATGAAAAACACGACGAGGTCTCTCTCCCCCGCTGAGGTTATGTCGTATTGGGGCATTCTTGTCTGTTGTAGTGACTGGAGGATGTGTCGATTGAAGTGGCATCAGAGCTGGGGGGAGAGACCCGATCATCACATCCAGCCGTTGTGCGCCATGTTCGGCGATTTCGAGGGCGAGGTGGGAGCAGGCCTCTCTCCGCAGCTGGTAGATGGTATTCCTTCGGGGGCGGCTTCCCCCTGGCTGTGCCAGCTAACGCGCGACCTCGAGTTTGCTGCGGGCGTCGCAGATTGCGATGCGATCGATGTCCTGCTTGGGGGCTTGAATACGTTCGGAAAGAAGGCGGAGATGGATGAGTTTTGCATGATCGGTATGGGTGTTCTCAGGGCCGCTAAGTCTCAGGTCCTGGTGCCCCCCCCACCAGGCTTCCACATGGTGCTGAGTGGGCTCGCGGGGCCTCCTGGAGCTCTTGAAGGGGACATGAGGTTTAGGTGTATGGCGTGTACGTCTACGGGGACATGTGGGGCGTCTATCTATACGCGAAATGTATCATGAACCACTACAGGGCGCATCGCAATGCACGTAGTCTGGCTCACTTTATCACGCCATCTGATATATGCGGAGGAGCTCCCTGAACCTGTGGGCTGGCCCCCTATCGCGGGATGCGTGCCCGCAGGGGTGCCAGACGTGGCCAGTGCCTCTGCTGGGGTGAGCGAAGGTCTCGCCCTATTATAGGGTGAGTGTGGGATCCGTAGTGACCCGCCTCAGAGGCCTAGTGCGAGCCTGGTTGCAGAGCGAGTGTTCATGATGTGAAACAGTGAGGCAGTTGCACAGTCAGGATTCCATGAGTCGTTCTAGTTCTAGTTCTCCTCCTCCCCTTCCTGCTGTTCCTCCTCCTCCTCCTCCTCCTCCTTCTCCTCCTCCTCGGCGACCACCTGTCCTTCTCCTCCTCCTCCTGCTGCTCCTCCTCTTCCTCCTCCCCGTTCCTCCTCCTCCTGGGCCGCCCGCGCGTGGCGTGCGAGGGCCGCCGCAGCGAGAGGCGCGGCGGTGGCAGGAGGCCCACAAGTCGGTCGTCGTCCGGCGCGATGAGGAGCACCCCGAGATCCGGGCGCTGCATAATGGAGGGGTCATAAATGGGGGGGTGGCGAGGGTGGTCCGAAAAGGTACCCAAACGGTACCTAAACGAGCCCCCTGGGGGTCCGGAGGGGCCCGAAAGGGGCACGAAAGGGGACCGTTTCTGACCCCCCCATTTATGACCCCCCCATGAAACCACGCCCAACCGAGATCCGGGCGCCGCAGTTTTTGGCTCCTGGCGTTCTCGTCCAGTCTCGAGCCCTGTGACCAAGGGCTCCCTCGAGGGCGCGAAGTTATTCGCGCTTCGCGGTCCTCGTTCCTTCTCCCCCTCCTCCTCGTTCTCCTAATCTCCCTTTGGGAGGGCGGCGCGAGAGCGCGAAGTTATTCGCGCTTCGCGCAGCGCGAAGCGCGAAGTTGGGAGCCCTAGGTGACCATCACAGGTCGATCCGGTTCGAAGGCTGCGACAGACAGATGGTGCTGCGATGGTGCAAGCCGTCGGATTTCAGGGAAGCTGCGGATGCCGCGGCCCTTGCCTCGTGTCCGTCTCGTGGGGGGCCTCCTGGGGGGCCCCCGTCGCCGCGGCTGGATTCGGCTCGGAATGAGAGTCCGAACGCACCCTGGGAGAGTGTCGGTGCGCTGCTGCCCCCCTGGCAGGGGACCCCAGCGTCGCTGGCGGCCCCGACGTGGTGGTGGCGCAAGGGGGCGGCCTTGCAGGAGGCGCGGGGGGCGTTTCTGGCGGCCCGGGCCCGTGTAGAGGGCCGCGGGCATCTCGGAAGGCTGCTCGGAGGCTGGTGGGGCTTCGGCGAGGACCCCTGTGGGCGGTTTCCCCGAAGGGCTCATGCAGGCGACCCCTCCTCCTCCTCCGCCTGCTGCACCTCCTCCTCCTCCTCCTCTTCCTCCTCTTCCTCCTCCTCCTTCTTCCGTAGCCATTTTGGCTCAAGGCTCAAGCCGGCCGGGTTACCGTCACCACCTTTTCCCCCAACATCTCTATACTCAACTCCCCCTACTGACTCACCTTTACTACACTCCCAATTTCTCTCACGCTGTTCGCACCATTCTGGGCAGGTATGTCGGGTAAGGAGAAAGGCAAACGTCTCGGTGGCCCTACAAGCTCAACGCCGGAGAAGCAGAAGAAGAAAAAAGAGGAGGAGCTCGATGGTGGAGCAGATTCGGCAATCGATTCAGCCAGGGGGTCAGGAGATGGTGTACTTGTTGCGGTTTCGCCCCCGCAGTGGTTTAAAGATTTCGATGCCCGCCTGCCGAAGCAAATCGAAGGCATTACGACCGACCTGAACGGAATGAAAGACATGATTGACAAGGCGAGGATGGAGGCGCAGGACGCACGAAGGGCAGCAGAGGAGGCTCAGGAGAAGATGGAGGAGGTGGAGATGGACGTGGAGGGAATCAGGAACGACCTTGAGGAGATGTATTTGACTAAAAAGAAATCGAGGACAAGCTGCAGGCCATGGTGGAAGACGGAATCGAGAAGGCTCTGAAAGACAAAGGTGATCAGCAGGCGCAGCAACCCCAGCATCCACATGACGACCGGGAGCTCCAGGTCATCGTGGGAGGCCTGACGGACGAGGAGGACGAGGATCGCATCGTGAAACAGATCAGCGACGTGGTGGAGAAGAACGGCATGAAGGACAAAATCGCGAACATATCGACCTTCATCGACCCAGCGAAGATCGGGGTATTGGAATTTACAAACGATTCTACTAAGCGGGGTTTCCTCAAGAAAATGCGGGGGAGGGAAACCAAGTGGGAGTGTGGGAGGAAGATGTGGTTCACGAGTAATAACACGATCGAGAAACGCATCATCGACAAAACAATTGGTCAGATCAAACACCACCTCATGAACAAGGGCTTCGAAGAACAAAAAACGATACGCATCTTTTGGGACACGGGGGTTATCAAGATGAAAGGCGTCAAGGTTGCTGAGGTGAAGGGAGACGGCAGCTTCGAGACGTACGGGGACGTAGACGCAGTCAAACAGGACGTGATGACGTTCATGGAGCAATGGCGGAAGAACCGCGACATCGAGTGACGACGACAACGGCGACGCTCACCGACTCCAGCTCCCATCCCAAAATCATTCAGTACCTCCCCATCCCCCACTCCGACTCCAGCTTCCTATTTGGACACACCCACACCGACTCCTCCTATCCGGCTCCCGACTCCAGCCTCCCATTTGGACTACGACGGACTGTCCGGCGCCAAGGGGGACGACAAACCATCACACTCCATGTGCCCCAGTTTGTCTTCTGACCCTTCCCCGTCCCACCACTCTCGTCCCTACCCCGCCCCACCTCCCACAGGAGGCGGCGGACGCGGAAAATACAGCACTATAGACAGCGATTTCCCGAAGGCGTCTCTCAGGTTTCACGGAGCTTCTGCAGGATCTGCGAATCAACCCACAGGAACAATACCATCCAGCACTATTTCGACGACGGAGCTCGGCACCCAACGACCAGTACGAGACCCGCAATCTCACCGACCACTCTGCCGCAGCTCTGGTGGAGGAAGGGCAGACTACAGCAATGTCGACGGCGATGTTCCCGCATGCCTTCTTCACCCGCCAACTCTCCAGGCAGCCATCTCCGACACCACCGGCAACTAGCGACGACATCAGCAACAACCATCTCGTCATCATACACAAGAATGTGAGATCAATGGAGTCCGACGACCGCATCGAAGAACTTCTACGCGACGTGGGTGGCTACCATTGGGACGCCATCCTCATTAACGAAACTTGGAGGACAACACGACAAGAAATTTGGATCACAGCTGATGGGCATACCTTTGCAGGATCTGGAAACGACAGTCGGTGCCACGGAGTCGCCATCCTTCTGCACAAGCGATGGGGCCGATACATGCGGGAGTTCCGGGCCATCACTCCGAGATTGGCCACGATGGCGCTCAAGAGAGGCCGAATTCGCTTACAGTTGATTTCAGCGTACTTCCCGCATACTGGGTACACTGATGTACACATACAACACATGTATGATGGCATTGGCGCTGTGCTCAAGGAAGCCCGCGTCAGCAAAATACGAACCATCCTGGCCGCAGACTTCAACGCGCAGGTTGGCGCACAGCGGCGGATCGTTGAACGGCCGCAAGACGACCAGACGTCCTCCGACGACGTCTCCTCTCGCTTTGTGGGCCCCCACGGCTTTGGCGACGAGAACTCCAGAGGTCAATGGCTACGACATTGGGTCACACAACAGAAACTCGCAATCGCGAATACGTTCTTCCGGAAACCCCCTGACAAGCAGATCACATACACCACGACCAAAGGCAAGCCACGGCAGTATGATTACATCCTTGTAGACAGAACTCTACTCCCTATGTGCATCAACGCCGAAGCCTCCAACATAGCGGATCTCAACTCGGACCACAAAGCCGTGGTACTCCACATTCGTTTTCCAATACAATCGAATGGAGATACCAAGCGCTCATCTCGACATCCGCCGTCAACCAACGACTCCTGCAGCAAACAGTGGACGCGCGTCAACTTCGACGACTACCAGCAGCACCTGGGCCGCCAATTACAACCCGGGGCTTTGCCGACAGACCCTGAGGAGCTCTGCCACGCTATCGAGAAAAGCCTGTGCGATTCCATGACGCGTGGTGGTACTAAGACAGCGTCTACACAAACAGCTGCGGCCGCTGCCGCTCACAGCGTCGAGCAAGCTCATAACGACAGCATTGTTTCAGGCCTGATCAAACAACGCCAGAACATCCCAACTGCCGACGCCGCCACCCGGAAGGCAATCAGCAAAGCAATTCGACAACAGCTTCGACGACAGAAGCGTGCTGACAGGAGAGATCGGATCAACACCATCCTGGAGCAGTACAAGGGTCTGAAACACATACGCTCCACGAAAACTAGGCGGAAGAAGACGCTGATTCTTGAAATGACCGGGACCGATGGCACAAAGCAGACAACGCGACAGGGCATCGCGGACACGTTCGCGGATTTCTATGCTCAATTGTACGCTTCTGACGCTCGCTGCACATCGCCAGCCGTGGATTCAGAGCCACAGCAGATCACACCTTTCACGACAAAGGAATTGAAGATGGCAATATCACAGCTCAAGGGCGGCAAGGCCCCTGACACGACAGGGATCCGGTCTGAAATGCTCCGACAGCCAGGCCCTGAGCTTGAGAACGCATTTTTGCAGCTGTACAACACGATCATACAACCGAACGCTCCGACACCAGCAAATTGGAGAAAAACTGTCATCACAGTGATCCCCAAAGCGGGTGATTTGACGAATCCTCAGAATTACCGCCCGATCTGTACAATACCAATGTTGTACAAGCTCTTCAGCCGCCTATTGTACAACAGGTTGTTGCCTACGCTGGATCAGCAACAACCTGACGACCAGGCCGGCTTCCGACCCGGACGGGGCACGCGGGGCCACCTCTTCACGTTCAACATATTGCGAGAGCGGGCAGCAGAATGGAATCAAACATTATGGATCGCAGCGGTGGATTTCAAAAAGGCTTTCGACACAGTGGAGCACGACAGTTTATGGACAGCGTTACTTCACCAAGGCGTGTCTTCTGGATATGTGGATCTTCTACGACGTCTGTATCACGACCAGACAGCTGTGGTCCGCACTGACGCTACTAGCAAGTCTTTCAACCTCAGCCGCGGTACAAAACAAGGTGACCCCTTGAGTTCACTATTGTTCAACGCGTTGCTGCAGCATGTGCTGAAACCGGTCATCCAGGACTGGCAGCGCCGCAACCGGGGCGTCCAACTTGGTGTTACGGATATATCAATACTGACGAATCTCCGTTTCGCCGACGACATATTGTTGGTCAGCCAATCGCTGCCCAACTTGAAGGCCATGCTCTCCGACCTGATCGCCTCAGCCAGGCCGCACGGTCTGGAACTGCACCCCACCAAAACCAAAGTCCTGACCAACCAGTCCCGCCACCGCGCACGCCTGGTCAGAGTCGCAGACATGGACATCGAAGTGCTACCACACGCCGGCACTATCAAATACCTGGGACAGGCCATTACATTTCACGACGCCATTGCGACAGAACTCAAACACCGCATTCGTGCAGCGTGGGCATGCTTCAGTAGCTATCGACAGGAGCTCACCAGCAGACATTATCCACTGGGCAACCGGTTACGACTATACAGAGGAACCGTAATACCTACAATGACGTATGGCGCCGAAACGTGGACTCTAACAGAACCCCTCAAACAACAGTTGCGCAGAACACAACGTCGAATGGTCAGAATGATTATCGGAACGCCACGTCGGCGGACGACACCCTCACCCACACCACGCCCTAACCCAGAGACGAGCCAAAGCATTGGGCACGACACCGGCGACACTGTGACGACCGACAACGACACCAGCGAATCAGACGTATGCAGCAACCCACCTACCGACCACGACGACCCTCAGGACTACGACAGCGAAGAGGCGACACAGCCGGAAGCGGGGCCCGACGACGGTATTGAGCCATGGTCGGAATATATTCAGAGGAGCACACGGATTGCGGAAACAATGATGCTCAAGCACGACATACCCGACGTGCTACACATACAACGACGGATGGTTTGGCGATGGGCAACCACTGTGGCGAACCACCCCACGACACGCTGGACACAGCGAGCACTAGGATGGGATCCAAACACCAACGCTAAGCAACAAGGGTGGAGACGGCATGGAGGCCAACATAAACGTTGGGAGGATGACATCCGGAAGTTCCTACATACCTTAAACGGGAGTACTTGCGACGACGACGACAGCGATGGGCAGGGAGACATTTTGGCAGCGACTGCTCCCCGACAACACGAACACAACAATACCAACGATTTGCGATGGATTCGGGCTGCCGCGCATACTGATTGGTGGAGAAGACATGAATCCACTTATGTTTCACAGCATTGAGTTGTTATTTTCCATATCGAGGCCACGGCCTCCACCGCCACGCCCTAACGGGCGCGCGCGGGCGCCCATGCGGCGCGCGCGCGGATCCGGCGTTCGTTCGTTCTTCCTCCTCCTCCTCCTCCCTTTCCTCCTCCTCCTCCTCCGCAGCTACTCTCGTGTGACGGCCGTGTCGGTGGACGGCTTCCACGTGAGGCATTTCGCCCAGCTTAGTGACGGCGCTCTCCTGGCATTGGGCAAGACGTTTCAGCTCTGGGAAATGTTGTCGGCTTTTCCGACTCAGCTGAGGGTTGTTCTATTGGCGATGCTTGCGAACGCCTCTGGAGGCTTCAGGCCCATTGGCCTCTTCTCTGGCACCTACCGCCTCTAGGGCCGAGCACGTCGTCACTTAGCTGAGGAGTGGGACGCGGCCTGGCAGAGGCAGTTTTTTTTGCTTGTGGGCGCTACAAGTCTCCTTCCGATGTTGTTTTGAGGCAAGCTCTAAGGCCTGAAGAGTCTGTTTCCTCTCGGAACGTTTCTGCGAGCGTTCTCTGGGACACGTATAAGTTCTGAGAACCATTTGACCTGGAGCTGCTTCTAGACAGGTGCAGGCGCGTCGGCTTCTCACTACAGGTTGCGCGCCTCTGCGCGTTCGCCTACCAGTGCGCCCGCTTCATTTTGATGAATGGCAGTGTCAACGGACCGTGGTTGGCTGTCAAGGGGGTTATTGCAGGATGCTCCATCGCAACCACCTTTGTACGCATCTACCTAGTCCTAGATCTAGACCGTCTGACACTGCCACGCTCAGTAACGCTAGATGCCTATATTGATGATTGTTTTCTCAATTGTGTCGGCTCCGTCGACACGGTCGTCGGGGATCTGGCCGCTTCGTTTCGGGCCTTGCAACGCGCGCTCACCTTAGATTGCAAGTGTTCGATGTGGATCGATCGCAACTCGGGGGTCACGGCTGACAAGGTTTGTCTTATTTCGTCATCTTCGCAAGTCGTGCATCGGCTTCGAAGTATCTTGGGAGGGCTCGCTGGGCCTATTACGACGGGGGTCGCCAACCTGGGGATCGATGGTAGTCAGGGGAAACCGCGTCGTTCATCGGGTCGAGGAACTGCCGCCAAGAAGCGAGCTGCAACGTTTAACCACAGGGTCAAGAGGTTGTCCAAGCTCAAGCCCGACCTTGGCAGGAGATGCAAGATGATTTGTACAGCAGGCCCCTTGCCTGGCGTATTGTATGGACCCGAAGTCCATGGCTGCAGTGATGGGGAGGTCCCACATTTGCGTCGGTCGATCGGTCGGACTATGCAGCCTTCAGCAGGAAGTAGGTCGCTATCGATTATGATGATCTCGGAAAACGACCCAGCATGGCTTTCGGCGGTGGCACCAGCTGTCCGTTGGGGTAAGGAGGTGTGGATCACCGCCAGCAAGATCACTACCCTGTCCCTCTCTTTTGCCGCGTTGCGGTCAGCGTGGAGCGCTACGTTCAGCAAGGATCTCTCTTGGAGGTCCTGCGGTGGCCCCGTGGGCGCCACGAAGCTGTCTTTTTTCAGGATTGCCTGGCAGATGAAGGACCCCTTCACTATGATCAGTGACCTGCAGCAGGAAATATCGTTGCCAGTCACGTCCCCTGCCTTCTTGAAGAAGCTGTTGCGCGAAGGAGTGCTACGGTCCCTGGAAAGATCTGCCAGCAATATGTTGGGGACCTCTCATCGCTTGTGTTTCGACGTGATGGTGTCCGTTACTCGATCGTTGAAGTTCGATGGGCTCCAGAGGGGCTCCATCAAGGCTGTGCTCTGTGGGGCTACTTGGACCCGTGACAAGGCCATCTCATTAGGTTACCAGTGTTGCCCCAAGTGTGTTCTCTGTGGTGAGCCTGACTCTCTGCATCATAGGCTCTGGAGTTGCAGCGCCTGTTCGGAGCCCAGAGGCTCTCTTGTAGAACCCTGGCTTTTTGGAGGCCTCTCAGGAGCCCAATGTGGACCTCCTCCTGTTTACCAGAGGCCTCTTTCGTCACCCTGGGGATTTATTCCCCCCCCCCCCCCGCTCTCGGACGCTGGGGTTGACATCCAATGGCACGAGGGCCCCGAGCGTCGGGGCGGAGGATTTGAAGGCCACATTTTTCTCGACGGCTCACCTCTTTGCACGGTTTCGGCCCCTGTCTGGAGCCCAACGCCCCAAAGCAGCCAGGGTGGGGAATATTAGGACCTAGGGGGCGCTGTGTTTCTGATTCGAGGTCCTAGCGGTTTCTACACAGATTGCTTGACTGTGCACAAGCAGTATCGTGCCCCTGGTTTCGTGAACCAGATCAGTTATAAGCTGGTCTATAGCGGGACGGTCATGCAAGCACTCTCCCAGGCCTCCTTGGTTCGTAGTCTTACCAAGGTGAAGGCCCACCAGAGATTCGATGATGAGTTGCCTCCTCTGGAGGCCTTCCACCGCTTAGGCAACCATGCGGCCGACCTCGCGGCGAAGCGGTGTGTTTTCCAGCATCCTGCGGCCTCGCCCGAGCTGCAAGATTTGGTCGGCCGTGAGGTCAAGGTTGCCGAAGCGGTGGCGCGTCTGTTTGCCCACCTGCTCCCGCTGTGGCCTCGCCTGGAACCTAAGGGGGTGCCCTTGATCCTCCCTCCGCGTCCTGTGGCCGAGGCCCGATCGGGCCATCGTTGGGCGAGGGTGGGCTCCCTCTGGCAGTGCCTTCAACGTTTGCGCGGGAGGCGCTCCGCGGCAGAGCCGCCTCCTGGCGTTTGTTCTCATCATTGCCGTGTGAATGTCACTCGACTTTCACAGCTCGGCCACAGGTGCTGGGTGGTGGATTGCAGTGACGACTCGTTTATTTGCTTGTGTCAGGTGTGCAAGAGCTACACCTCAGGGCTGCGGCTCGCCCATCTCGCGAATCGCTGCTCGGGCCCTCCCGTCAACAAGGATGGCCTGCCCAGGACACCCGGCGCCTGGGCCAAGCTCTTGTCGGGCCGCCACCCGAATCGGCCAAAGGTGACTATTTTGTCCAGCACGATGGTTGCTTCATGTCCGTGAGCCCTGGGGGGGGCGGTTGGTCCCTCCTGGCTCGTGGGTGCCTGTGGCACAGTGCTGGCCTGTCGCCTGCTCTCTGCTCCTGGCCTCGTTTTTGCGACTCAGGAGTGGGAGCTCTCCGCGCCCCCCCGCCCAGCTGTTAGACTGGTGGTGGAGGACGCTCTGCTGCGGTGCATGTGAAACACAAATCCTCCTCTTCCTCCTCCTCCTCTTCCTCCTCCTCTTTTTCCTTCTCCTCCTCGTTTTTTAATCCTCCTCCTCGTCGTCGTCCTCCTCATCCTCCTCCTCCTCTTTTTCCTCCCCCTCCCCCCCTCCTCCTCCTCCTCCTCCTCCTCCTCCTCCTCCTCCTCCTCCTCCTCCTTCTCCTCTTCCTCCTCGGCCCGCGAGAGCGGCGTGAAGATAACTCTCCGCGAAACGGGCCACCAGATGGCCCAGGACGGCGCTAAATGGAGATGCGAGGTGTGCAACCAGCGAGTGCATGCCTCGAGCCTGCTGGAGTTCTGCAGCACTGCGTGCGTACCTCCGCCAGCCCCGCCTGTCCCACCCCCCCCGTCCTGAACACAGGGCTGTGGGCGAGGGTGTTTTAAGGGGCCTGGGCGGGAGGGAGCTGCACAGCACTCACAGACTTGGAGAGTGGCCCAAGTATTGCATGGTGTTCTGCCACGAATGCGGTAGGTATGCGACGGAAGATTTCAGACATCTTGAGGCCAGATGCCTTGGGAGATCACGGAAAGGAGCCGAGAATTTAGCTCACATCAGGCGAGACCAGTACCCACGCCGCGAGGGCCCTCCTAAATCGGTCCTCGAGGCGTTGCATGCGCGCGTTTGTGCTGAAGAGGTGGCCAAAGCGACTGTGGCGGGGGATCTTGGGGCCCGAGGACCTGCCCCATCGGCTGTGGCGGCGTCGAGAGCTCAGGACGGTGCTCCCACGGTGATTCCTGGCGACTCCTCTCAGCCTGTGGCAAGGCCCCTGGACCCAGAGGGCGAGGCGGCAGAGTGGCTTGTCTGCGGCGCGGAAGATCCGTGCCCGCCAGATTTGGCGTGAGATGCGCCTGAGAATTGAAGCCGATTCCGCGACCTTTTGAACCCTTGGAATGTCCGGAATCTGTTTAACAGTTTTAACACGGGCGTGTTGCCGAGCCACTTGTTCGATGGTTTTGTGGTTTATGGCCCATGGCTGGGTTGGTGGATTCCTTGCTTGCCAGCGTGCTCAGGCAGAGCGTTTCTGGAGCACGCTGGATGAATTTGAAGACGGCTCTCTCGGCACCAGGGTCTTGGTGTTGGTTCCGACTTTCCCCTTGGTGCTGCGATGCCGAGCTGCGAGCTGTGCCGCGTGGACGGCCACACTGCGTAATCCTTACAGCGTAATCCTCCTCTTCCTCCTCCTCCTCCTCCTCCCCCTCCTCCTCCTCCTCCCCCTCCTCCTCCCCCACCTCCTCCTCTCCCTCCTCCTCGCCCTCCTCTCCTCGGGCCGCCTACGGCCCCCGGGGAAACCGTCCAGCCATGCCCAGGCGGATCCAATCGCCGCTGGGATGTGGAACGTCCCCGTTGAGGTTTATTGCAAGGGCTTTACGGCCGATGCCGCCGACACTGAAGGGAGACGACGATGACGGCGACAGCGGCGGCGACGACGACGCTGATGTTGGCCAGAGTCCTCAGGGGATGCTTGTTGGAGTCTCTTCGGAAATCTGTCGGTTGCCTTTGGGGAGGAATTTTAGGAATTCTTGGGAGCCTTTTGGGGGCCTCTTGGGAGCCTCTTGGGGGCCTCTTGGGGACCTCTTGCGGCCTCCTGGGAGCCTCTCGGGGCCGAGGGCTCGAAATGTCCGTTCGGGTCCTCCGCCTGGGCACGCCCTTTGGATGACATCCCCGCTGAGGTGTTTTGGCTGCAGGCATTCATCCAATTCCAAACCCCGGCAGGGGTAGGGTGTGGGGTTCAAGTGCGATTGCCTACCTTGTGCACGCCGCCAAGACAGGCGAGGCGGTGGGGCTCGCGGTTCGGTCCGCTCGTCTGTGCCGCCAGTCGGCTGCGTTCGGTCGGCTCGGCTCGGTCGGTTGCTGTGTGCCGCCGCTGCGCCGTTCTAGACTGCTTGCGACCTGTCAGTTCTGGTTGGGTTCGGCTTCGCTGTCGGCCTCGGTCGGATCAGTGGTCGTGTCGCCGAGCCCTGGGCGGCCTCGGCGAATCTGCAGGCGGCATCGAAAAAACAGACACCACCATCCCACAACTCTCGGCAGAATAACCTCTCGGATGGGGCGACCGGGAGGGGGTGACGAACTCCGTGGGCGAAGCACACATCCGTATCCGCGGCCTCGCGGGTTCGGGCCCTTGGGCCGCGATCCTGCGGGCACGGGGCGTTGTTTCGCGGATGCCCCGCGCAGAACTTCCCGTGCGACCGCGTATCTTCGGGATCGCGCTCCGGAATCCAGACCGCGAGGGCGCCGACATCGACAGGTTCGCCGCCCGTGCTGACGGGCGGGGCCCCGACAGTGCTGCATGCCGCCGGTTTCGGCCTCGCTGCTGGGCACCCCCCCCGATACAAAGGTCGCCTCCAGCGCCGGGAGGCGCGGGCACCCGAGGCAAGTCCTTTACCCGCCCATGGTGGGCCAATTTTCCACCACCACCATCACTTTTACCATAGGTGCGACGGGGGGCATGGAGGATGAGGAGGACCTCGTCCTCCTCTTCCTCCTCCTCCTCCCTCCCTCCCTATCCTACCTATGGTAAGTGGTGGTGGTGGAACATCGGCCCATCACACCATCTTACGACCCAGGACAAAATGAGCCTCCGAAGTGTGTAGTGCGGGTTGCTTTTGTGTTTGATGTTCTTGGTTTTGGGTGTATCGCGTCTTGTTTGCGCTCCCTGTCCAGAAACGGTCATCATTCTACATACGGATCGCACCCACCTTGACCGCGTTCTGCTTCGACACTGAAGGGGGACGACCTTGACGGCATGACATTCATGGATGACACGCGTCTTGAAGGTGCGTGTCATCAATATTCAACATTATTGTTGTAGAGGGTCGCAAGACCCAGGATGTCGGATGACCCTGGCCAGCCATGTTTGTGGTATGTATGAGCTTTGTGCGCATCGTGTATTTCTGCTCGCGTCCTCTTAAGCTTCGGCCTCGAGTGTCCGTTCTTCGCCGACCCCCGAAAACAACGCCAACGTCCGACAGTTCATGTGCTTTTGTCACATCGTATCCATGACCGTCAAGCATGTCAGCGTGAGGGCGCGAGGATATAGGCCGCTCGATAGAGGGGGACATTTTCGGATTTCCAGATCCCACGGTTGGTCAGTCGCCTTCATATGGTAACGATCGACGTGTACTCAGTCGTTCTCTTCGCCGAGGCAAAATCACTTGAACCGCCTCCCTACTTATTTCGATGGGCCTCGGAACGCATTTTGGCCCAATGTGTTCCCGCCGCGTTCAGCTCCGCCGATCCCGTGCAGCCTGTGCCGTCCCTAAGACCGCCGGCATCGTACTAAAACACGAGCTTCGAAGGACACGCACACGTTGGCGCTCCATGCGCGCGCACACGTTCTGCAGGCCAGCGCTTCGTGTTCTGCCTGCTTCTTCCGAATGACCTGCAGCTCTGCTTCAGTGCACCGGCGCGGCGCGCACTGCGTGCAGTCGAGCATTGGCGAAGCGTCCTAGCTCGCCTACAGGCCTACCAAAGAATGTTCTAAGAACCTTTGGTGGTTTGCACGACATTCTCTTAGAACACTTATGGTCGAGACTGTCTTGTTTTAACGCGTGGGGTTTATGTTCTAGGAACATTGCGTTTGTTCTTAGAACATTCTTGAGTTTTAAGAAAATTTCGTGGTACGCCTATAGGACTGCCAGGACAGTGCGATTAAGTCGGGCCTGTTCCTCTACATGAGGGATATTCAAAAATGGTCCAGAAATAGTCTGGGGACGATTTCTTTAGTATGTTTAGCCATTTTGGGGAATGTTTTTGCTATTTTTAATTTTTCGTCCAAAATTCCCCTGTAGAGGGACAGGCCCGACCTAAGGCTACGTGTAAGAGTCCGTAGCCTTTTTTGACTCACGAAGCGTTTTTCTGAGGGCGTAGGTTCAACAAGGGTCCCGACTGCCAGTCCTACTGTTCGCACATGATGGCAACACTCAGTGCGATCCAGAGCGTCGTGGAGGCATATGTCTCCAGCGTCGCACCAACCACGTTGGCCTTTGGCTTCTTGACTCTGGTGCCGTGGAGCTCGCAGGAAAAGCCGGCCAACGTGCTGGCATCTGGAGCAGGCGGAGAGGTAAGTCCGGAAGACATCGCTCATATAGTGGAGCAACACGACGTCGTGTTGATCGTATCCGTATTCAGGACTAAGAGGGAGAAGAGAGGCGTGGTAGGACTTCTGAACTATCTGAGGACGGCGCATCCCGACGCGGTCGTCTTTTTGGTGCAGCTGCCAGATCGGCTTGATACCGAGCTGACAAAGGCCTACATCAGTGAACTGATGGCGCGGCAGGACGAGCTCTACAGCTTCGGGGCAGACGGCGTGCTGATGGAGCTGGCAGGTGACCCGGAAGGGCTGCAGCATAGGTTACGTTTGGAGCTCCAAGAGAACGCCGCCATCCAGCTGCGCGTGCAGGCATTTGCTAACAATGTGAACCAGGGGGTACCCTCTGCCAGGGATCTCAAAATCATCGAGGACGAGTTCCGTGGTCTCCTCTGGAATGACATCCCGAATATGTTGATGCCCGACTTCGCGCCACTGGACGAGCGTCTCCTGGAAGGTGGGAATCGGGTCGGGGACTTCCAGTTTGTGCGCCCGTATTCGGATCACCGCCACGTGTTGTTGGCCGTGAAAGGACAGCATGAAAAGGTAGTGATCAAAGTGTACGACAAGCGCAGCGTCACCGATGCCAAGGAGGTGGGGAGCATATACCAAGAATGTTGTCTTTTGACGCACACCCTTGACCACCCACACATCATCCGTTGCGTAGGTATGTTGCACAGCCAGTGTAATGTGTATTTGGCTCTCCAGTACGGAGGAGACGCGTGCATGGAGCAGGTGTTGTCGACTCAAGGAGGCCACCGCTTGTCCAGGGACGACGCCTTGAACTGCAGTGCCCAGGTCGCGAGTGCTCTGTCCTACTGTCACGCCCGGGACGTCGTGCATGGGCAAGTGTCTCTGAGGCACGTGGCGGTAGAGATGGCATGGACTCGGCACATTTGCCGCCTTGTGGACTTCAGCATGGCAGCTCACGTTCCAAACTCAAGCACAAGGAAGACCCTGTGCGGATCTCTGCCATGCGTGGCTCCAGAGACGGTGCTGGACGAGCAGTATTTGCCCAAGCCAGCAGACTGCTGGAGTGTCGGGGTGCTGTTCCTGGAGACCGCTTGCGGGCAGGGTTCGCTCGAGTTATCCGTCCAGTGGCGCCGTCGCGAGTCCCTCGCATACGTTGCGTGGCAAATCCTCGAGTTCTTCTCCCAGGCTGGCTGCCATACCGACGTGATGACGACCATGGGTAACGTACCTGACGGCATGATATTGGCGTGCTTGGGGGCGGTGTTGAAGCCCGAGCCAGCTCGCAGAGCGAGTGCGCCCGACATGGTGGAGATGTTATCTACTGCGCGCGCCGAGGACACCGGCTTTGATTAATGTGTTGTTAGTTGCCTTTGCATTGCGGGCGCGCGTGCAGGAGCGCATGCACTCCACAGGTTCGCACCATTTTCGCACCCGTGGGGATTACTGCTGGGTTCGGCAGGCTTTGTGCGCCAAGTTGGTTTTGAGGCGCAGTCAGTGCCCACGGGGCAAGATGGTCACAGTTCTCTTAGCTAGATGCCTACGAGGACAGATGCCCACGAGGCCAGATGCCATTGTTCGGCCCTGCCTGCTCTCTTCTAGCGAAGGTGCTTGCATCGCAGCGCTGCGCCCGCTGTTTTTGCATAGGGGCTGGGTGCCCCCGAATCCACCAGGCTGGTGCATTCGTTTGAAGTACATGCGTGAGTACATGCGTACGAAGCTATACGTTTGCGGAGGAGTGTTACGCAGCATTGATCAGCCGGTGTCTGCACTAGCGTCCTCCGCCACAGCCTTCAGCCAGAATTTCGACGAGCCTCCGCTAAGCGGAGGCCATCTTCGAGAAGAAGCTCGAGGCAAATACTTGAGGCCGTCTGCTTCCGTGGCGCGAGGCAACAATCGGCGCGCCGCCATGGGCCCGCGAGGCCAGATGATCACGAGGCCAGATGATCAGTCCTTTTAGCCAGATGCCCACGAGGCCAGATGCCCACGAGGCCATATGTCAGTGTTCCGCCCTGCCTGCTTCCTTCTAGCGAAGGTGTTTGCATCGCAGCGCTGATGCCTCTGTTTTTACATACGTA
>CAUYUJ010005546.1:196666-231666 GCA_963575745.1 Prorocentrum cordatum
AAAACGAAAGCGGAAAACACTGTTTAATTCGAGTCCTGGTCGGCCCTGATTTCAGAGCGTGAATTACCTGCCCCGCTTTCGCTTCCAGGCAAAACCAAGTCACACCGCGCGCCTCCTCGTCAAGCGGCCTGACCAGTACAGGCCGTAGTTCGGCATCGCTTGGTATCTCTTGGAAGCGAGGGTGGTCAGAAGCGAGGTGGGTCTCTTTGCCCCCTATGACTGGTAGGTCGACCATGTCAAATCAAGGGTACTTCTTGTGCCTACCCCGACCCGTGCAGCCCGTGTATGTCCTTCGGCCTTCCAGGAGCCACGTCGCCGCCGGCAGAGCCTCTCGTACTCTCTCGGATGCCGGTCGAGTCCGACTGCATCCTCTGGCGATGACGGCCGAAGATCTCACCACCCACCAGACCACCCCAACCCAACCCGAAGGCTCAGATTTACCCTCGATTTCCAGTGGGGGGGGGTCGGGGCACATCGAGAAAACACATGTGGAATCCTCACCCCCCCAACCCGAAATTCGGGTCTTCCGGTTGGGTTGGGGTGGTCTGGTAGGTAGTCAAGATCAGCCAACGGCATGTCGGGGACGGAAAAGAGGGGGGTGATGACTAGGGGGGGGGGATATCATGGCGGGGGCCATGATATTTCCCCAGATTTCAGGGCGCCTCTTCTTATTTCATTGCGTCCCTGGCCCCCCCGCTGGGCCGCGCACATGCCGCCGGTCATGATTTGCACCCCCCCTCTTGGACACCCCCCTCTTGGCCGCTCCCGAGCATGAGCAAAAAGTTCTCGGAGCTCCGCGCGGGTTTCTGCAGTCGACGTTTGGCCCCCCTTTGGCGGCGCCTCCAGCGCCCCCCCCCCCCCTGGCGCGCTCCAGGCCCAGGACGGGCCACAGCCAGTGCCGGTGCTGGGAGCCTACAGCCGCCGCCCACCGTCGGGTGTTCGGCAAGGTGGGTGGTTCAATAGAAGGGGATGTGATAAGACGAAGCCAGGACGCGGATAACATCGGGCGAGGATAAATCGAGAATCTCTTTGATCTGGCGGCTCTGGAGGATGTCTCGGGCGCCGCGGCCGAGAGCGTTCCGGAACGTTTCGAGATCGTTCCAGACCGCTCCGGAACGGATTTATCCTCGTCCTAGCCCCGTCCGAGGGTGAAGAAGGGAACATTTTCCCGGAAAGGGCTCCGGCCCAGGGTTCTCTTTTAGTGGGTAAACCTGTCCCCCGGTGCCAACTTGAAGGAGGCCGGCGGATTTTTTCCCTGATAAATATCGAGGTCGAAGGAGGCCGGCGGATTAAAATTTGAGGATGTCTCGAGCGAAACGCTTGTTTTTCAAATTTTTGAGGATGTCTCGAGCGAAACGCTGGTTTTGCAGAGTTGGGGATGTCTCGAGCGAAACGCTTGTTTTCAGAATTTGCTGAGGATGTCTCCGAAACGCTGGTTTTGCAGAGCCGACCGCGACGCGGAAAAGCGCCCCGCGCGAAGGAATTTCGATGATGTCTCGACTAATTCGTTTGTTTTTGTACGATTTCCTGGAATTTTGGCAGGATGTCTCGAGCGAAATGCACGACCCCACCCTAGCACGACCATACCCCAGCACGACCACACCCCAGCACGACCAGACCCCAGCACGACCCCACCCCAGCACGACCCCACCCCAGCACGACCATACCCCAGCACGACCACACCCCAGCACGACCCGACCCCAGCACGACCCTACCCCAGCAAGACCACACCCCAGCACGACCACACCCCAGCACGACCTCACCACAGCACGACCACGCACGACCACGCCCCAGCACGACCACGCCCCAGCACGACCACGCCCCCACGACCACCCCCAGCACGACCACCCCCCAGCACGACCACCCCCCAGCACGACCACACCCCAGCACGACCACTCCCCAGCACGACCACACCCCAGCACGACCACACCCCAGCACGACCACACCCAGTCGCACCCCCGTGGAATGTTTCGTGGCGTGTCTGGTTGAGTGGTTGCCTGTTCGTGGGGTGTCTCGTGGAATGTTTCACGGGGTGTCTCGTGGAATGTTTCGTGAGGTGTCTCGTGGAATGTTTCGTGAGGTGTCTCGTGGGATGTTTCGCGGGGTGTCTCGTGGGATGTTTCGTGAGATGTCGCCCAGTTGGGTATCGTGAAAACGTGACCATGCTGCACATGTCTTTATCCCTTTCCGGGTTCGTGGGTCCATCATGTTTGAGGCCCGTCAGGGCCTTGTATTGGGCCCCAAGGGGGCCCTCTTCGGAGCACTGTGCAGCTGTGCAGGGCCTCCTTAGGGCCCCTTTCCTGCTCCCCTCAATCCCTCCCCTCTTGATTCCAGGTCTCCCAGACGGGATCCGAGCAGATTGGGTCGAAGGATCGCGCCGCATCGTCGATGCGGCGCGATGTGGAGCCCGATTTTCGCCACGCCGTCGGCGCCGATGCATCGGCGAGGCGTCGCTGATGCATCTGCGATGCATCGTTGCTCCACTGGCGAGGCGGCTCGATCCTCCGGACCCATCTGCTCGGACCCCACATGGGAGGCCCTTCATCCTGCAAGCTCCGACCCCCCCCCTCTCTTATTTCACCATCTACCAATCCACCCCAATCCAACCCGAAGGCCCCAATCTGCCCTCCATTTCCAGTGGGGGGGGTGTCGGGGAACGGCGACAAAAACACACATATGGAGCCCATACCCCCCCCAACCCGAAATTCGGGTCTTCCAGTTGGGTTTGGGTGGTCTGTGAGGTAGTCATTATTGTCGGGTATAGCCAGGACCCCGGTTAAGGGGACCCTGTTAGTGGTAGGGCCCCGGAGCCCTTGAGTTGGCCAGAATCACTAAACCAGATCTGCCGCAGTTGGTGCTTTTTCGGGTGACGGCCGTTCCGTGGAACGGGGCGGGGAGGTCGTGCCCCAGTGCACGTCACTAAACCAGGTTCCACCAAACCAGGTTCCACTAAACCCAGTTCTGCCAACGCCCGAGATTGACCCCCCTTGACGACCGCCCCACCGCCCCCCGCCGCGGTGCGCGCGGGGCGCTCGGGCGCGGGGCCGCCCCTCCCGCGGAGGCGCACCGCCGCCCCCTCGCGCGGCTGGTGCCGCCCTTGGCCCCCGTCGCCACCGCCGCGGCCGGCGCCGCCGTCGGCGTCGCCGCCCCCGCCGCCGTCGGCGTCGTCGCCGCCGCCGTCGCCGTGGCCGCCGTCGCCGCCGCCGCCGTCGTCGTCGGCGTGGGCGTCGGGGCGTCTGCGACCCTCCCAGAGAGCCTGAGGTGGGGGCCGGCGCGGCGCGGCGCAGGGCCGCAGAGGTGGGGCGTGTGGTCGGCCGAGCGCTGGCCCCTCTCTCCCCGACACTGCGCACGTCTGCGCTCTTTCCTCTCACATCCCGGGAGAGCAGCACACGCAGGCACACTTTGTCGGAGGCCCGCGCGGATGTCTCGAATCGGCGCGCACGGCCCCCCCCCCCCGGCGGCGGCGGTGGGTCCTGCGCCCGCTGCGAGAGGTCCTCGCGGAGCTTCGGAATGGTTGGTTTGTTCCGTACTTTTTCGTCCCATCTTCCCCTGAGGACAGCACAACCCACCCCCAGCCTCACCCAGGGCACCCACTTCAGACTTGGTGATCCAGGGTGCCCTGGGTGGGGGTGGGTTTTTGGGCCCCGCGGCTCTTACAACCCACCCCCACCCCCACCCAGGGCACCCTGGATCACCAGGTCGGAGGTGGGTGCCCTGGGTGGGGCTGGGGGTGGGTTGTGCTGTCCTCATCCCCTCCGCTCTCCCTGATCTGGCGGTCGGGGACGGTGACGGTGGGGTGGTCGGCCACTCGCAAGAGCGGCCCCTCGCAAGAGAGAGTGGAAGCACCACCCCGATCCCCATAAGAATCGTTTCAGAATAGCTCTGGGCGTCTACAAAGCAGCCCTGGCCTATAGTCGAGTTCTCCGTCGGGTGAGGCTACTAAAGGGCTTCGCTTGTCGGCGTGCCCATTGCGAGGGTGGTGATTCTGCGCGCAACTCTGACACGTTCTTTCTGTCTTTCTATAGTCAAGACGCCGAAGTTAGGACCACGATGAGTTCACGAGGGGCTCTGATTTTCGGGCCGCTTCTATTTGTGACGTAGGCCCGACAGTTTATGTGGTCGCAGTTGGGCGACGTGATAAAACAGGGTCGTCTTCACCGACATTGGCGCGTAAGCTGCCTGCGTAAGGTCGCGTGTAAGCGCCCCTGCTTCCAGTGTGGCGTGCCGCGCTGGCGGCCCGCGTAAGCCACCGCGTAAGGTCGCTATGCCAGCTCGTGTAAGACCCGTTTGTGTCCGTCGCCCAGTTGTTTCTTCCTCTTAGTCAGGAGCGTTTGCTTGGCGTGTCCCCCCTTCGGGCCGCCGCCTTGGCGAGGGGGCAGCCTGGCGGGCAGATGGACCTTCCCTCGCGGGCGTCGGTGCTGCCGGAGGACACGGGGGCCTCTTGGGGCGGGGGGGGAGGGGAGGAAGGTGAGGGAGGGGTTCTCGGGAAAGGAGGAGGGAGGGAGGGGGGCGGAGGGAGAGAGCGGGGGGGGGAGGGGGAGGAGTAGGGGGATGAGACGGTCTTCATTGAGGTCCCGAAGGGGAAGAAGAGGAAGAGGAGGAGGGCAGGATGAGGAGGGAGAGGACGAGGGGGAGGAGCAGGGGAAGGAAGCGGATGACAGCCGTCAGGTCTCAGGTCCACCAGCGCACGCATAGCATCAGGCCCATCAGCGCAAAAGAGACAATTAGGGAACAAAAAAAGGCGAGGAGGTGGAGGAGGAGGAGGGGGATATATAAAGGGGGAATGAGGAGGGGGGCGAGGAGGAGAGGGAGGGTGGATGGTTGGCGGCAGGGGCGGGTGCTGCGATGTCGCCAAGTTTGGGAGAACCACGCGAGTGCTGCGACAGGCCGTCGAGTGACCACAACGAGGGGGCGTCGAATTGCAGCATGGCTGTCTGAATGCGGCGTGCGGTTTCGATCTGAAGGCGGTCTCACCATGACGGGAGAGGTTTGTGTGGTTTCAATGGCCTGCTTTCTAATACCGACCCCGGTATGGAGCGCAGCATCTGGTCATTGTGCGTTTTTCCCGGAAAGGGCAAAGGCCCAGGGTTCTCTTTTAGTATGTAAACAGAAGGAGGCCGGCGAAATTTTTCCATGATAAATATCGAGGTCGAAAGAGGCCGGCGAAATTATGTTTGAGGATGTCTCGAGCGAAACGCTTGTTTTTGAAATCCCGATCGATAAATCACAGGGTGCGGGCCACTTTTTCGTGTGTTGAGGATGTCTCGAGCGAAACGCTTGCTCCGCAGAGTTTGCCGAGGATGTCTCGAGCGAAACGCTTGTTTTGCAGAGCCGACCGCGACGCGGAAAAGCGCCCCGCGCGAAGGAATTTCGATGATGTCTCGACTAATTCGTTTGTTTTTGTACGATTTCCTGGAATTTTGGCAGGATGTCTCGAGCGAAATGCACGACCCCACCCTAGCACGACCATACCCCAGCACGACCACACCCCAGCACGACCAGACCCCAGCACGACCCCACCCCAGCACGACCCCACCCCAGCACGACCATACCCCAGCACGACCACACCCCAGCACGACCCGACCCCAGCACGACCCTACCCCAGCAAGACCACACCCCAGCACGACCACACCCCAGCACGACCTCACCACAGCACGACCACACCCCAGCACGACCACGCCCCAGCACGACCACGCCCCAGCACGACCACGCCCCAGCACACCACCCCCCAGCACGACCACCCCCCCAGCACGACCACCCCCCAGCACGACCACCCCCAGCACGACCACACCCCAGCACGACCACTCCCCAGCACGACCACACCCCAGCACGACCACACCCCAGCACGACCACACCCAGTCGCACCCCCGTGGAATGTTTCGTGGCGTGTCTGGTTGAGTGGTTGCCTGTTCGTGGGGTGTCTCGTGGAATGTTTCACGGGGTGTCTCGTGGAATGTTTCGTGAGGTGTCTCGTGGAATGTTTCGTGAGGTGTCTCGTGGGATGTTTCGCGGGGTGTCTCGTGGGACGTTTCGTGAGATGTCGCCCAGTTGGGTATCGTGAAAACGTGACCATGCTGCACATGTCTTTATCCCTTTCCGGGTTCGTGGGTCCATCATGTTTTTTTTTTTTTTTTTCTGAGCCTTCGTTGATTGGCGTCTCTGCGGCTTCTGCGGGATCTGCTTGGAATGGCAATTTGCTTATGATTATTGGTGCCCTCTTTGGGTCGTTCTTGTTTTTGTTTGGATGTATTCGGGTGTATTGAAAAGGCCCCGGCCGTCCTGGGACCCTTCTGGGGGCCGTCTTGGCAGAGGGCCACGGGGGGAACCGAGGGGGGGCGCGGTCGGTCGGCAACAATGAACGGGGTCACCGGGGGAAAGGGGTGGCACGGTCGGTCGGGCGGAAGCGGGGGGCCGCGGTCGGGCAGGGGTTGGGGGGCACGGTCGGTCGGAAGGACCACGGGGGGCCCGGATTGGTGGGCTGCACGGTTGATCTGAATGTAGGGGGGGGGGCGGGGGGGGGCAGGAACGCGCGGTCGGGGCAAGGGGGCGGCACGGTCGGTCGGAATAGGGGGGCGGCGTCCACGGGGGCGCGGGGCAGGGGAGAGGGGGCACAGTTGGTCGGCGGGGGAGAGGGGGAGGAGAGGGCCCGTTGGGCAGCGGGGGAGGGTGCACGGTCGGTCGGAATAAGGGGAGGGGGGCCACGCGGGGAACGGAGGGGGGCACAGTCGGTCGGGGTGAAAAGACAATGGCGGTGAGAAGGGGGGCGGGGGGCCATGGTCTGGAAGCGAAAGGGGGGGCACGGGCGGTCGGAACACACCAAAGGGGGGCACGAAGGTAATGGCAGGGGCAGGGCTGGTCGGACGAAGGGCACGGGGGCGGGAGGGGTGGGGTGCAGGGGGCACGGTCGGGCAGCGGGGGGGCCACGGCCGGTCGGAATAACGGGAAGGGGGGTCATGGGGGCGAAGAGGGCGGGCGGGCAAAGTTGCTCGGAAGATGGCGATGGGGGTGCGGAGCGGGAACGGGTGGCCACGGTCCAGCAGCACGGGGTGCACGGACGGTCCGAAGAAGGGGGGCGGCCACGGGGAGAGGGGGGCGCAGTCGATCCGAATTGCAAGAGGGGGGGCGGGGGCGGCGGGGGGGGGGGAACGGGGGGCCACGGTGGGGCAGCGGGCAAGGCGGGGCACGGTCGGTCGGAACAGAGGGGGGGCGGGCCACGGGGGCAGGGGGGGTGGGCACTCGGCAGGAAGAAGGGGGCAGCGACGGAGGGGTTGAGCGGGGGGGCAGAAGCGGAGAGCGGGGGGGGGAAGCACGGTCGGTTTTTGCACAATGGAGAGACGGCCACGAGGAAGGGGGGTTGGGGGGCACGGTCGGTCCGAATAACAAGGGCTCCCTCGAGGGCGCGAAGTTATTCGCGCTTCGCGCTTCGCGGTCCTCGTTCCTTTTCCCCCTCCTCCTCGTCCTCCTATTCTCCCTTTGGGGGGGCGGCGCGAGGGCGCGAAGTTATTCGCGCTTCGCGCAGCGCGAAGCGCGAAGTTGGGAGCCCTAGCGAATAAGGAGAGAGGGGGGGCGGGGGGCAGCGTGACGCCACGGTCTGGAAGCGGGGAGGGCGGCACGGGCGGTCGAGGAGTCCTCTCTTGCGCGCTGGGTCTCCTCCTCCCTCTCGGCCCTCCCCCCCCTCTTACCCCCAGACCTCCTCGACCTCAGGTCGTGGCAAAAGCGCGACGACAAGTTTTCCATTCCTTTCCGAGACCTCGGGACCGTCAAACGACGGCTCAGGATGACGAGTCGGTCACGGGAGCGGGGGTGCAGACTTTGGGGAAACGATCACGACGTCGGGGGCCTGGCCCCTTCTGTCGTCCTGCTGCCCCGTTCGGACGAGGGCGGCCTAGCCGATCCCTGGCAAACCATCCCCTCGACGGATGTCTGCGGCCAGAGGGGCACGTGAAAGACGAGGATGACGCCACGTAAAGGGATGGTTTGCCAGGGGGTCGGTCAGGCCGCACCCGAGCCTTCCCTTTCCCGATGCGCCAGGACACCTCGGAAGCCGGGCAAGGGCCGCTAAATCCGTGGCTGCTAAAATCGACCTCCGGGAAGTTGTCTTCGTCCTTCCGGGAAGAAGCCCGTTGACGGTTCCGCGTGCCGCGCCTCCTTCCGGGAGGCTGTTTTTCCCTCCCGGGGGTGGCCGTGTCAGCAGCCACGGTTCTAGCAGCCTTCGCCCAGCCCTTCCGAACACCAGGCCCAGACGCTCGGGCCACGCCGCGACCTTGCCCTCCCCCTTATCCTGTTCTCAGAATATCCGTAAGGGCTTCGCCCCCTGCCGCCGGCCTCTCTCTCGGAGAATGGGCCATGGAAGAGCTAAGTCATGAGGCCTTGGCGCTGTCGTGAAGCAGTATCGAAACTTCATGCGAAGCCGATTCGCAATCAGCAAAACCAACTGATCACAAGAGGGGTTACCACACCTGGCGATTGGTAAGACGTGTATGGTTTACGGGCTTGGTTACCACACCTTGCGATTAAAGGGCCGAGGGAGTTCTCGCAGTTTGGGTTACCACGCCTTGCGATGGATGTGCATGAAGGGTGGCACCGAATTTCAGAAATGTGGCAAATCCCCTGTGTTTTTGGACCCTGACCCCGCGGATCTGCGTGAGGGGTGGCACCGAATTTCAGAAATGTGGCAAATCCCATGTGTTTTTGGACCCTGACCCCGCGGATCTGCGTGAGGGGTGGCACCGAATTTCAGAAATGTGGCAAATCCCCTGTGTTTTTGGACCCTGACCCCGCGGATCTGCGTGAGGGGTGGCACCGAATTTCAGAAATGTGGCAAATCCCCTGTGTTTTTGGACCCTGACCCCGCGGATCTGCGTGAGGGGTGGCACCGAATTTCAGAAATGTGGCAAATCCCATGTGTTTTTGGACCCTGACCCCGCGGATCTGCGTGAGGGGTGGCACCGAATTTCAGAAATGTGGCAAATCCCATGTGTTTTTGGACCCTGACCCCGCGGATCTGCGTGAGGGGTGGCACCGAATTTCAGAAATGTGGCAAATCCCATGTGTTTTTGGACCCTGACCCCGCGGATCTGCGTGAGGGGTGGCACCGAATTTCAGAAATGTGGCAAATCCCATGTGTTTTTGGACCCTGACCCCGCGGATCTGCGTGAGGGGTGGCACCGAATTTCAGAAATGTGGCAAATCCCATATGTTTTTGGACCCTGACCCCGCGGATCTGCGTGAGGGGTGTCGATTTCGAGCCCCCCCAGCAATTCAGACAACGCGCCCAGGGGGTGCTAGAAAGCCGGTTTGGGCCTCCCCCCCCTCGCGCGGTCAATCAACTAGTTACAGTAACCAGCAATAAGTCAATGAGTTACAGTAACCAGCAAGAAGCAGAACTGTAACACTGGAAACTACAAGCTACAACTGGTACAGGAAATTGCGAATCACGGGCCTACAGCCTGGTGGCCCCACAAGGGGGCCGGCGGATTTCTGGCGGAGTTTGCCTTGCTTTATCACATCGGGTTCATGTTCTAAGAACATTGTGGTTGTTCTTAGCACATTTTTGGGTTCTAAGAAACTTTTGTGGTACAGGAATGCCGGGACGATCGGTCCCTGCTCAGATCCTGCCCTCCCCTCGCGCTCGCGGAGGGCCCCCGGGGGACGCAGAGAGCTTGCCCCGGCCACCCCGGGCAGGAGGCTCCAGGCAGGCCGTCGCAGCGGCTCCTTTGCTGCGCGCACCGCAGGGTGCTGCTCCTGCCTGCCCCCCCCCCCCTCTCTCCTCCTCCTCCCTCCTCCTCCTCCTCCTCCTCCTCCTCCTCCTCCCCTCCTCCTCCTCCTCCTCCTCCTCCTCCTCCTCCTCCTCCTCCTCTCCTCTCCTCCTCCTCCTCCTCCTCCTCCTCCTCCTCCTCCTCCTCCTCCTCCTCCTCCTCCTCCTCCTCCTCCTCCCAAGATAGCCGAGGCAGGCTACGAGGAAGAAGTCATTTGCGAGTTGTGCCAAGGCCCCGAGGACTCCCTCCCCCACAGGCTCTTCGAGTGCCCGCAGACCAGCAACTTGAGAGAGGAGATGTTGAAGGAGGGGGACGTGGAGGAGCTCAGGGATCAGAGGAGAGGTTTCCCGTACGTCTGGGGTTCCAGCTACGGTTTTTGACGCCCCTGCCTGGTCCGTCGTTAAAATCGACGAGGAGGGCGACCTAGTTGCCTGTCTCTCGGGGCCCGTGGGGGCCAGTCTTCCCCCCACGTCGCCCGCTGCCGAGCATTTAGGATTTCTGGCTGCCGTCTCCTGCCCAAGAGTCACTAAAGCGTGGACCGACTTTAAAGGCATCCTCTCGGTCCACCAGAGCCCCGAGGTTAGTAGGAAAGAAATGTATGCAGGAGTGTCTGTCTTGGCCAGGGCCCAGGACAGTTTCAGGTCCCTCGAGATAGCCAAGTAAAGGCCCACCAGGATCTCTCGACCCTGGAGGCTGGCTCGAGGGACTTGTTTGTAGCCAAAGGAAACGACTGGGCGGATCGGGTTGCCAAACTAGTTGCTGCCCAGATTCCCGCCCCGTCCCAGATGGAGATTGGGTATTATAAAGAAGCCCGCAGTAGAATATTGAGATTTTTGAAGTATGCAGCGGAGGCGCTCTCCTTGTGGCAGGCCCTCGCCCCAAAGACGGGGAAGAAGGCCTACGAGAAGTCTCCCCAGAGCTTCAACCCCCCTGTCGGAGCCGCGGGTGCGGTCAAAGACTGGACCCCACCCCCTCAGCCCCCTGAGGGTCTTCCTCGGCGGGCCCGTGCGGCCCGCCGTAACCCTCAGGCTTTGGCTCGCCATCAGTGCGGCTGGATCAACAACCACTGGCTGTGCTTAGCGTGTCACACTCGTGCCCGCACTGATAGCACCCGCCAAACCCGTTCGCGAGAAGTGTGCCCTGGCAGTTCTGCAGCGCTGTCCCAGTTAATCAGAGAGCCCAGGAAGCACCGACTGATGATTGGCGATTACCTCGATGCCGAGTCCTTTCTCATAATCTGCAAGAGGTGCGGCCGTTATTCGGAGATCAACCTCAAAGGAGTCAGGGGTGAAAGCAGTGAGCGCTTCAGAGGCAAGTTATCTGAAGGTGCGTGGTCTCGGGTGTCAGGCGGCCGTCATCCGAAGGACAGTGTGAAGGCCCGCCCCCGACTTCCCCAGCCCTTCCCTGCAGCCCAGCTCCTCAAGGAAGGGGCGGTGATGTAGGGTCGAAGAAAGGCGCAAGGGGAGAACGGACGTAATCCCAAGGTTTCGGTTAGGGTCGGGTCGGCCTAACCCTAGCCTTCCTCTTCAGCATGTGATGGTCCTCCTCCTCCTCCCCCTCCTCCTCCTCCTCCTGAAAGGGGTCTGGGTAGAGGGCGCCGGCGGGGCTGCCCTGAGAGGGAGGCTCCTCGTCGGCATCGTCTTCCAGCTGCCGCATCATCCGCAGGAGCTCGGTGAAGTCGATCACGGGGTCCCTGCGCCGCCCCACCTCCGCCAGCCAGCCCGCCGCCTTCTGGTAGGCCTGGATGAAGATGTAGGGGACCACGGCGAACCAGTAGACCTCCTCCGCGCTTGCGGTCCGCCCCAGAGCTGCCCAGCGCGCGCCCGGCGGTGCCCAGCGGGCCTAGCCGGCGAGCCCCGCGGCCAGCCCGGCCGCGGCCTCTGTGCGGTCGAACCCTAGGGATGACCGCAGGTGCCGGGCAGTCGCGCGTTGAAGGGCGACGCTGATCTCCGCGCCCCACCGCGCCGTCAGCGTGCTGGCCGCCGCCTCCGCCGCCGGGCCTTCGCCGAGCTGCTGTGCCTGGTCCCGGGCGAGCCAGCGCAGGAGGCGAAGCGCAGCTTTCCCGTGGCGCCCGCCTGTCTCCAGCGCAACTGGGAGGGCGGGCCAAGGCGCCCGGTGCCCAGGGTAGCGGCGCCGTTTGTCCGCCTCCGCTTGGGAGTTGGCGGCGCCGTCGCCATCTACGGCCGCCGCCAGGGCCCGCGCGTCTCCAGGCACGCTGTACCGGACGGTAACGTCCGCATACAGCCGCGGGCAATCGCCCCGCTGTGCCTCCAGGTCCAAGAAAGCTTCCTCGCGCTCCGTCGCAAGCTCGGCCCCGCAGGTAGCGCAAGGCCCGTGCGGTGGGGCGTCAGCGGCGCCGCGGGCGGCGCAGGCTGCGTTGCGGCAGCGCCAGTTCCACCTGTCCCAGGCAGGCACGGGCACCTGTCGCCCGACCCGGAAGCCGCATTCTGAGAGGATGTGCTCCCAGATGTCCTCCACATCGCGGCTCCGTGCCTTCAGTGCCCCTCCGCAGGAGCAGCGGAAAGCGTGGCGGGCCTTGGGGCAGAGTGGCTGGCCGCAGAGTTGCCCTGCCCTCTCGCCCGTCCTGCGGCGGTTGCTGCAGCTGGCCCCGGCCGGCGCGCTGTCCTGCCCCAGCAAGGCTCGCGAGGTGGCGCAGTAGTCGGCGTTGTCGAGCCTTTGCCGCGGGCCGCCGTTGGCCAGTTGCCAGCCCGCCGCGCGGGGCCCTCCGCAGGAGCGCAGCAGCGCCGTCCCCTCCGCTCCCAGGGTGCTCAGCAAGGCGTCGTGGTGTTTTTTTGTCCAGCCTTTGCGTGAGTGCCCGTTGGAGCTTCGGGAGAGGGTCGTGTGCTAGCTGCCCCCAGGGCCGCAGCCGCGTGCGTCTCTCCTCCTCGTCTGGCAGCAGCTCGGCCAGCGCCCCCCGGCAAGCGGCCGCCAGAGGCAGGGGGGAGGTTTCCAAGTTGGCCAGTTCCAGCAGGCCCGTCCGCGCCCGGGCCCCGGCCAGGTTTTGCGCCCAGGAAGCCGCCCAAGCGGCCGGCGCCAGCGCGGCCTGGCTCCGGAGGCCCCAGCCGCCGAGCCGCAGCGGGAGGCATCACTGCGCCCGCTGCTCCTCCTGCAAGGGGTCGAGGCGCGTGAGTTCCTGGTAGGTCTCCAGCAGGGCGTCGTCGTAAGCTGCTGCAGCGGACCGGGTGTCGGCCGGCGGGTTGGAGCGCAGGAGGTGGGTGAGCTTGCCCGCGCCGCAGACCCGGAGCAGGAGCGCCGCCGCCTGCGTCGCCGGGAGGTGCGGCGAGGCCAGCGCGGGCAGCTCGGCAAGCCTCCGCAGCAGCGCGGCCGCCCTTTCCGCCGTTTCCGCACAGCGTGCCGCCGCGAAGCCAGCGCCACCCAAGTCCAGGCGCCGCCCGTCGCGCTCGTCCGGCATGCCGCCCGGCGGGAGCGGCTCGCCTAGCGGCACGCCGAGCAGCGTCAGGCTTTCCTGGCGCCAGCTCCCCAACAGCTCTGGCGGGCAAGGCGCCTGCGCGGACCAGGCCTGCGTTTTCTGCGGCTGGAGTTCGAGCCCGAGCCCCCCCAGAGAAGCCTGCGCAAGCGCCTGGACCTCTCCGGCCACGGCGGCGGGCGCGAGCACGATTACGTCGTCGAGGTAGGCCAGAACGTGGACGTCGTCGGCGTTGAGCCCTCGGGCGGCCGCCGTCCCCCGCAGGGCCCGTTGCAGCTCTCGGAGGCCAGGCCGTGCCCCGAAGGCGAAAAGAAGCGGCGCCAGGGGGTCTCCTTCGTCAACGCCGTCCGCCGAGAGCAAGCGGTGACACTTGCCTCCGCCGTCCCAAAAGTAGTACTGCGAGTGCCGGCGGCGGAACAAGTTCGCAAAAGGGAGCAGCTCTGGCGCAGTGGCCCCTGCCTTTGTTCCAATTGCGAACTGCTGCCTTCCCAGCGCGGCCGCCAGCGCTTCCTTTCTCGGCGCCACTAGTGCCCTCCCCACCAGGCGGCGCAGGACGTTGGGGGCAGCAATAGGGCGCACGCCGCCGCCGGGCTTGCGTAGCGGCGTCAGCTTGGAGAGTGCTAGGGCGTCTGCCGCGCTGGCGGGCAGGTCCCCCGTGGCAAGGCGGTCGCAGAGGTTGCAGAGGGCCTCCGAGGCGGCGGGCCCAGCCAGCACCACCCGCCAGTGTTCGAAGCGGCCGCCGCCCACTGCAGCGCCGCTCCTCCTCCTCCTCCTCCTCCTCCTCCTCCTCCTCCTCCTCCTCCTCCTCCTCCTCCTCTCCTCCTCCTCCTCCTCCTCCTCCTCCTCCTCCTCCCTCCTCCTCCTCCCCCCCTCTCTCCTCCTGCCCTCCTCCTCCCCCTCTCCCCTCCTCCTCCTCCTCCTCCCTCTCTTCCCTCCACAATTACTCAATATGAATACTACTCTCCCTCTTCCCCTGATGGCGTGCTGGGAGTGGCCGACCCCCCCCGCGTACTGTTTTTTACACAGGATTACCGGGAGTTGGGTTGTCGCCTGCTTTTTTTCAAAATGCTGCTTTCGCTGAGGCGCCGGCCTCATTTCTGCTCCCGAATCGTTCCGAATCGTGCTCCCGCTGCAGCGTGGGCCTCATTTTCGGATGGGTGTCTGGCCTCCGTCGTTCAGGATGGCGTTCTCGCCCCAGCGCGGGCCTCTTTCTCGCGCGCCCATCCGCCCGCCACCACCGCGCCGCACCACCACCACCACCACCACCACCACCACCACACCACCACCACCACCACCACCAACCACGCACACACGCACGCACGCACGCACGCGCACCACCACCCACTACGCACGCGCGCGCGGAGCCACAGGTCCGCTACGACACGCGTCCGCGGATAGAGAAAATCAGCGCCATGGTAAGGGATGGGAGGGAGGGGTAGGACGTCAGATATGACGCGAGCGCACCTAGCTTGTCCTCTCCCCCTCTCTCCCCTCCTCCCCTCTCTCTTCTCCCCTCCTCCCTCCCCCCCCAAGTCGGAGGAGGAGGAGGAGGAGGAGGAGGGTACCCATGCTGCTACCCGTCACTCGTTTCCGCCCAGTGGTGTCGGTGCCTGTCGGTTTCCCCACCGATGCTCCCCGCCTCCCCTCGCAGTCCAGGCGCTGGAGTGGGGGGCCACTTTGGGCGCAGGGGGGGCTCCAGTGTTCGGGCCGTCCCTCGGGCCTAGGTTTACGTCGGGCATGTCCCTCTACAGGAGGAGTGTTCAAGAATAGTGAAAACATAGTCTGGGGGCGATTTCCCGATTATTTGCTGATTGGTTTAAAGTATTTGACTCTTTTTTTCTTCCAGGATCCGCCTGTAGGAGGACATTCCCGACCTAAGGTTAGGTTGGGGAACCCCTTTCGAAGCCGAGGTTCGTCGTGACTAGAAAAGACTAGAAGAGACTCTCCGTTCCTCAATCGGTTTTCCTTGTGGTCATTGGCACGGTGGCTGCGTCCGGAGGGGTGCGCTGCTGCGCGTCTGAAGGGCTCCCAGGGGCCGGGCGCCCGGATAACGCCCTGGCGCCCTGCGTCTCAGAGCTTGAGATTCGCAGCACGACGGCTGTACCCGCCGCCACTGCCGCCGTCGCCGCCAGCTTGGCCGCCGCCGCGTCAAACTTCAGGCTGGGTCTCGTCATTTTCCTGACGGCCCCTTCAGGCCAACCCGAGCCCTGGGAACCCGACCCCTGCGTCGTGGCCGTAGCCGCCCCCGCGCTGCCGCCGCCGCAGGCGCGCACGCCGCTGCCGCGGCACGCCGTCGGGCGCGCTGCCAGGGCGGCCGCTGCCGCCGCGGCACGCCGCCGCTGCGGCCGCCGACGCTGCCCGCCGCTGCCGCCGCTGCACGCCGCCCTCGCCGTCACCGGCACGCCGCGGCCGGGGCACGCCGCTGCGCGCCGCGGGCGCGCCCCTCCGCGCGCCGCGGGCGAAGGAGCTGAAGGGGGCGCTGCTGCTGCCCGACCAGCAGGAATGCGAGGCGCAGGACCCGCGGGGCGCGTCGGGGCGCCGCCGCGCGCCATGGGGTCCTCCTCGGTTGGTCGGTCGGCCGGTCGGTAGATACTTCGGTCGGTTCCTCGATCGGTCGGTCGCCCGGAACGTTCCACACGGGCTGCGGAAGCGAGGGCCGCCAAATACCTCTAGGGAATGGTTGGAACGCACCCTAAGCCAATCCTGCTGCATCCCGAGCAGCAGGATTGCGAGCCCCAGGAGCCGTTTGGCGCGTCGCGGCGCGCCCGGGGTCCTCCTTGGTCGGTCGGTCGGCCATCAGACGCAGACGAGCAAGAGGTCATGTTAATGATGCGCTCCAAGTTTTCCAAGGCTTCTAGGATCTCCTGGATGTCCCAGTGTTCCGCACGGGCTGCAGACACGAGGGCCGCTAAATACTCTCCATATTTTGGGACCTATCTCGAGCCAGTCCCATCATGACTTCACTGGGCTTAATGACCGCCTGGGGGCCGAATTTTGGGGACCTCGGCAAACAACTGTATCAACATGAACCGTCGGAGCTCCGCGCGGATTTGTTGGACCGGCGCTGTGCCGCCCAGGCGGCGCCTCTAGCGCGCTCCGTGCGCCATTCAGGGGGTCCAAGCGCCGATTCCGGAAACCCGCGCGGAGCTACAAGAGTTCATGTGTTGTGTGTTCGTCTTCTGCCCCTGAAGTGGGCCTGTCGCTCTACAGGAGGAAGATTCCGAAACAGCAAAAAAGTAAGAAGTAGTCGGGGAACGGTTATGTTGAGTCTTGTGTTGAGCATTCGAGAGTTTTCTTATAACCATAGTATATATACACACACCTGTTTTCTCAACAAAAAAGAGCAGAGAGAGAGAGAGAAGGAGAGAGGGACAATCATTCAAAACCACCCTGGCTCGAGCTAACCCTGGGGAGCGATCTCTGGGCACCTCGGCATGCGGTGGGCACGGATGTGTTCGGGGGCCCTGCAGCACCGATCCTTTGACATCGTTCAGACGCGTGCGTTTTTCGGCGAGAACCATCGAAGATCATGTTGGATCAGGTTGCGAACAAATGTCAAGTGAGGAAAAGCCGCGCGGGGACCCGACAATCGGCGTTTGCCAAACGGCCCTGGGCGTTTACCACACAGCCAGGCCCTGCATTCTTCCTCCTGCGGGCGCGTTTGCAAAACGACTTCGGGTGTCGGGGTGGTTCTTATGGGGGTTGTTCTTTCTGGTTTTCTAAGCTGACGTCACGGCACCGAGACATGCACGGGGCATGGATGCCCGAGCGATGGCCAGATCCGTGCCGGGCGCCAGCCGAGGCCCCGAAGATCGAACCCCCAGTCGGCGGTTTTGGATGCCCTCCCCGCCTCGCGCCCAGGATCCTCCTCCTCGGTCGGTCGGTCTGTCGATCAGCATTGCCGAGATTTGCATCCAGACCTCGAGGTTGTTTTTTTTTGGGGGGGGTCACCGTTGACCGACCAGTTATGACAGTGCGACAGTTCACACCGCCCTGCTCGCTGCCTCTCGCGCCGCTATGCGGGCACGAATGGCGTCCAGGCAGGGCAGCAGAGTAGCAGAGGCCGCCACTTCGCCTCGGCGAGCCGTCTGCAAGACAACGTCCGCCTCCTGCCTCGCAACCTGTTTGTTCTTCAGGTTCAGCACAGGAGACTGCCACGCTGCGCAAAGGGTGAAGCCCTCTGCGCAGCCGAGACAAAACTTGGCCACCGCTTCGGATGCTACCTGGCTGGCAGCGGGTGGCCAAACTGCGAATCTTGTGCTGGGAGTACGCCCCACAGGCCAGGCAGAAAAACAGAGGGTTGGGCTCATCTCCAACCTGGGTACTCGCCAGCTTGTGTCCGTGATCGGGGGCCGAGACGAGGAGCTCGGCCACTCTCTCAGGGAAACCCTCGCAACCGAGCTCGGGTCGCTCATGCTGCCGTCCTCCGAAGAAGACCAGACACTTAGTGCAACGAAAACCCCAGAGGCTCCGCTGCCATGCATGCCACGACGTGGCCTTGTCGAAAACCTTCGTGGGCCTCCCACGTCGAGGCGGCCGCTGGTGAGACGAACGCGGAAACAGCGGCAGCACGCTCGCCATCAGCCGTGCGCATTTGCGCATCTGGTCGATGGTCCCATCAACCTGATAAACTTCGGCCTCCGAAGGCCGCGCATGCAGCTCAATGGCCTTCTTGGCCTCCAGATCTGCTCGCCAGTTGGCCTGGCCAATCCTGCGCTCTGGTAGCGCCAGCTCATCTATTACTTCAAGCTTGCGGTGCGCAGGCGTGTGAACAGCTGGGGCAAACTTATTTTCACACATGTGGGCCAGGGCGCCTCGCCTGAGACCTCCATACCTTTGCTTCGGGGAGGTTTGCTCGCTGGGTCCGTTGTTGTGGAGCTTGACCGCATTCATACAATCACTGTAACACTCAGTGGACAGCCTCGGCACGAAAATGGGCAATGGGGCTAACTGCAACTGCTCCGCGGCCTGGCTAGTCTGAGGCAAGGAGGGCCACACCACTCCCCGCGCGACATACTTCTGGTGGCCTTCGTCATCAAAGAAGACCCAAGAGTGGGCAGCTCTGGACAACTCCGAAATACAGTGTGGTGTGCATGACCCATCCCCCGCCTGGCAGAGCCCCGTGCAGTCAAAACTTGACCACTCCACCTCCTGCCCCTCCTCATTATACAAGACAGGCTCATGTTCATCACTGAGGCTGGGCCAGCTGTCGCTCGGATGCAGCATCTTAAGGCCGTCGTGTAGCGCATCGCCACTGCCGAGAGCTTCGCGACAGAAGTCAGCCGAGACCTCCGCCTCCTCCCAGGCAGCCACAACGTCCTGGTGCTGACATTCGTAGAGACGATGCCTGACCGAGTCAGGTCTCTGACACAGTGGGCACCGTCCTAAGCAGAGGTACCCCGAACTGCGAGCCCGATCCTCAGTCCACAGACCTTCACAAAAGGCAGTCTTAACCAAGTACTTCCCCTGGGCACTTAAACGTATCCCTTTGGTCCGAGGGTTCACAATCCGACGCAAGGGCTCAACGCACACCCTAGCCCCCGAGGGCCACCCAAGTTGTTTGGCCAAAACTCTCTCATGATGTCTCTGGACCCCTCGTTCCAACAAAAAACACACCATAGAGGGGGTGGTGTACAATAAACTGTGCTCGATGCCCTTATCATCGATCCAAAGCAGAGGGTTCGACGCAGACCACCCGATCCTACGCGGAGACAGGTGCATCCTACTGATCAGGCCACGCGATTTAGCCCAAGTGAGTCCTTCCGCTTGACCTCCCTCCACATCGCGCACAGGTCCTTGACAGAAAACTGAGCGTGGCAGGGCCTTGTGACGGCGCTCCACAACGCCTGAGCCCACGCTATGGCTGGGGCAATTATGCTCCTCCACAGCGGGTCACCAACAAGGGCGACCTTGTCACGCATAGAAACTCCAGCATGTCTTGGGGCCTGAAAAGGCAGCAACACACGTCTCGCACGTCTGAGTTCGGCATCAGTCATGCCCACAATGGTGTCCCCAAACGTGAGAGCTGGCTTGACTCCAGCCGTGTAATTTTTTCCGATGCGACCCCGATCCTTTGGTAAAGCCCGTTGAAACTTCTTCAAAACACGATGTCGCTTAACCATGTCCTGGAAACGCTTACGCCTCCTGGAGAGATGCCCCTTACTGCTACGCTTGCCCCCAGGGGCCAAATCGCATCCCAAGGACACCACATGCGTACCCACCGTCCCCGTCAGGATTCCAAGCCGAATCCCTTGGCGACGAGCAGTGTCAGGGTCCGAAGCAAACGTCATCAACGTATCAGGAGCCAGATTCACCCCGAGCTCCTGGGTGAACACACTGTGGAGGTCCGACGCCGCCGAAGCCAGCGACTCGATGACAGCCTCCTTCGTGCCACAACAACTGATTGTGTCATCGTCAATGTAAGAGGACAGGTCCACACTAGGATTCCGACTCACGAAACCATCGAACGGCTTCATGGCATACATTCGCACAAACATATCATTGAAGCACGACCCAGCAGGTAGCCCGCTGGTGGCATACTGCACCGCCAGGCTGTGGTCAGAGCCTAACCTGAAGATCCTTGGGCCTCGCCAAAAATTGAAACCCATCTTGATGATCACTGGTTCGAGCCCGACCTCCAGGCTGCGGTCCTTGAGTCTCTGGAGGTCAAAACTCTCATAATACTTAGTGCGATCCCAAGAGAACCCCGCCGTGACTCCACCGCCTTCACCTGGGCTTCCGCCTTGACGGCCTGGCCCCACACGCAAGCTTCCGCCGACTTCCCCGCGCCAAAAGCCCAGTACCTCCTGGGGTGCGTGTCGTTGAGAGGGGTGAGGTGGGGTCGCCTTAACTTCTCCCGCAAACGCACAGGGGCCGCACAGAGCAAGATCGGACGAAGACCTCCCTTGGGTTTCTCGAGCAGGGGAAACAGCATCCAGTACAAAGCCCGAGGGAACAATCCCAACTTCTCAGACGCTTGAAACAGGCAGGCCAGGGTGTTCAACCCTTCGTCACAGAGAAAAGCGAAATGCCGCACGTGCACCCCATCAAGGGACTGAGCTGTGTGCGGCGAGAAGCTCTTGGCCGCAGAACGAATAGCCTCAGGGCTGAGGCGGTCGAGGCAGCGCCTGTCAGGGACCTCGACGGGAGGAGGGGAAGAGGACGCATGCCAAAAGGTCCCGAGAATCTCGGCCTCCTTGGCCAGCAAAACACGCGGGTCCGACGTAAAAACATCAGGAGACTTCTCGGTAACCGTGGGCTCTCATTTAACCTTGAGACGGGCGAGGCGGTGCATCTTTCGGGCTGACCCCTGCAAAGCTTCAGCCTGCCATTGGTCCCACCCCTTCTTTTTCTTCCCGTCTAAGCCTTCCCGAGCCTCCGTGAAGTCCTCCTCCCACCCCGCCAGAAGCTCGGCAAATTGGTCGACCCAGTCAGCCAGGCCGTGCAAGGAGCGCGGCCACGCGGCCATCTCCTGCCGGGCCTTGGCGACGGTGACATCAAGCCTAGCCGAGAGACCTTCGGCATCAGAAGGTTGTGCAACAATATTAACGATGTTGCACGCAGCTTGGACCTCAGACTGATCAACTAAAGTATTCATCTGGACCACCAGCCTCTGGCTAGTGTGTTAAGCAGGTCCTTAGTATACTGCTGCAGCCAGACCCAACCAACCCAGACACGGACCTCATCTTCCTCCTTCCTCTTAGGGGGCACCATAACCGAGGCACACTGGGGAACCAAAGGGAGCCCTTTCTTACCCTTCTTGCGCACAGGGGTATCTAACTTACTCTCAAGCTCCAGCTCTGTGGCATCCGAGAAAGCTTTCCAAGCGGCGTCCAGCGCAGCCCACGATGTACCTACCGCTTGGTCACTGGCGACGAGGTTGGCTTGCTCAGCCTGTCCGCGCGCCTCCGACCAATCAGCACTACGATTGCTTGGTCCCAAAGGGAGCTCCGTGGGGAGCCTCTGGTGGCTAGTGTACACAAGCTGGTGCAACTTGACAGCCCCAGGCCTGAGATGCAGTTGGACAGGATGGTGGGGCCTCTTGACCCATGCACTGTCGACCTTGACGGCCTGCACCAGCTTGCAGAAGGCCGTGGACGCGAGAAAAACATCAATCTTGGTATTAGCCTGCGGTGTCACGCACGTGGTGGACTCGGGCTGCATGATCAGCAACCCCGCGCGCCGCGGCATACCAGACATCTCCAAACATGCTGAGCTGAAGTTCCAATCAGCCCCCAACAGTGCAAGGTGCGCTCCCTCCATGATCTGACCTGCCATACGTATGATATGCAAGTTACGTGGACTAAGGCCTTCACCTGTGTAAAGATACGCGCTACCAACCAACAGAGGGGGCCACGAGGGGATATCGATCATGGCGAAGAGTAACCTGTGCTCTACTGCAATGCCTCGAGGCAAAAAGTCTGGCCACGGCCGCCAGACGACGAGGACAACCAGGGTTGTCCGCGGTCTGGTCGGTTCGTCTGCGTCGCGGTTGGTTGCGTTCGGCCAGCTTGATTCGGTCGGTTGTTGTGACACTGCTTCGTCGCTGTGCTTTTCTAGGCTGATTGAGGCCGGTCGGTTACGGATTCACTGTCGGGGCAGCCGGAGGGAGGGAGGAGGGAGGAGGGAGGAGGGAGGAGGGAGGAGGAGGGGAGGGAGGGAGGGAGGAGGAGGGAGGAGGGAGGGAGGGAGGGAGGGAGGGAGGAGGGACGGAGGGGGAGGGGGAGGAGGAGGAGGAGGAGGAGGAGGAGGAGGAGGAGGAGGAGGAGAAGGAGGGGAGGAGGAGGAGAGAGGAGGAGGAGGAGTGAGGAGGAGAGGGGAGGAGGAAGGAGAGGGAGGAGGAGGGAGAGGGAGGAGAGGGAGGAGAGGGAGGAGAGGAGGAGAGGGAGGAGAGGGAGGAGAGGGAGAGAGGGAGGAGAGGGAAGAGAGAGGGGAGAGGGAGAGAGGAGGGAGAGGAGGAGGAGGGAGAGAAGGGAGGAGAGGGAGGAGAGGGAGGAGGAGAGAGAGAGAGGAGGAGAGGAGGAGAGGGAGGGAGGAGGAGAGGGAGGAGAGGAGGAGAGGAGGAGAGGGAGTAGAGGGAGGAGGAGGCGGAGGAGGAGGAGGAGGAGAGGAGGAGGAGGAGGAAGGAGGGAGGGCAGGACGGGAGGGAGGGGGAGGAGGAGGGGAGGAGAGGGAGGAGGGAGGAGGAGGAGGAGGGAGGAGGAGGAAAGAGGAGGGAGGAGAGGAGGAGGAGGGAGGAGGAGGAGTGAGGAGGGAGGAGGGAGGAGGGAGGGAGGAGGGGAGGGAGAGGAGGAGGGAGGAGGAGGAGGAGGAGGAGGAGGAGGAGGAGGAGGAGGAGGAGGAGAAGGAGGACGGGTCGCCAAAGCCCTTCGAAGAAACCCTCCAGCCTAGATCGTACCGCTACTAGGAAGTCTTCGTTGGAAGACTGAAGGAGGATTAGGCCTCATTAGAGTGGGCCTCGGGTGAAGCAGGAGAAAGCCGGTTGAAGCGGGATCACGTTGGATTTAGCGGGGTTTAGCTGAATTGAGCCGCGTCGGCGACGGCATTCGCGCTCGAATGTTCTCAGAATTTGTTGTTCGGCGTCACCCCAACATGCTTATTCTATATGTTCGTCGCCCCCCCCCCCAGGGACTGCGCGCGCACCGAGAACTATTATAGTATATAAGTTCGGAAAAGGAACTACTACAAGATGGGTATTCTATATGTTCAGGTCGGACGCGCGCCTCCAATGATAACATGTAGTACTAGCAAGTCTCTGCGCGTTCGAAATAATGTTCTGAGAACCTTTTGTGGCTTCCACGAAATGCTCCTAGATCATTTCTGGCTGAGACGGTCTTGTCTTAGCACATCGGGAGGATGTTCTAAGAACATTGTTTTGTCCTCAGAACATGGTCGGGTGCTGCGAACATGTCGTGGTATGCCTATAGAAATGCCGGGACGGTCGGTCCCTACCCCTGAGATTCGAGGGGGTCGGGGGCGGCAAAGAGGGGCGTCCCTAACCCATGACATCTCCTCAGTTTTCATGGCGCCTCTTCTTATTTCAATGTGTCCCTGAGCCCCTCCCCCCTGGGCCGCGCACATGCCGCCAGCCATGATTTGCACCCCCCCATCTTGGACGCCCCCCTCTTGGCCGACCCCGAGAGGGCCAAGTCCACCTCTCGGCGTTAAGTCGGGCACGCCCCTCTACAGGAGGAATATTCAGAAATAGATAGTAAAATGATAGTCTGGGGACGATTATCTTACTATGTTTGAATATGTCTTGCATTTGTTTGTGATGTTTGTATGTTTCGTACAGAATCCGCCTAATCTTGGCATCGCTTGGACGTGTGCATGTGTCTCGGCGAGCGCCATCGAGGAGCATCTTGGGTCCCCTCGCGACAAACAACAATACACGCGCGAAATCCAAAGATGCACAGGGAACGGACGTCCGAGCGATGGCCAGACCTGCTCCTAGAAGGCCAACGTCTGAAGCCTGTGTTAAAACATCGTGTTTACAGCGTCTATGGACACATCGAGTATCGCTACGTCTGTGGACGCATTCTGGGTGGATGCATCTACAGACAACGCGGCCGTTGCGCTCGGCGTAGTAGGGTCGATCTGTCGACGGTATGCTCATGGTCTGGAGCAGGTCCCACATAGTTTTCCAACCCCGAGGTCCCCCCCCGCAGAGTCGGGCCGCTCCGAAACGAGGGGGAACTCAGGGGCGACGCCCTGAGGGCGGGGCTATCCAGACAATCGGGGACTGCCCGACGGGACCACGCAATCCTGAGGTGACTGTGGATCTGCATGTGTGTTTTGTTGCATTGCGACTGTTTTGCCTGGAGGGGCCGCTATCCAAGCTGCGGTGGCCGTGGTCTTCCCCCGGGGCGCCGTTCGACCAGCGCAGCAGGCGCTACCCCTGGACGCACCCCGCATCGAGGAGCGAGTCGCGTCCACGCGGCGGCAACCCAGGCGCGGGCGTTCCAGGTTGAACGCCGCCGGTGGCCCGGAAGCGGCCGATATCGAACGATGCGCGCTCTCGGAAGGCCGCGGGTTCTCTCACGGTGGAACGACCCACGCGGTGTTGGAAACCACCACGCTAGGGTTAAGTCGGGCGTGTCCCCCTACAGGGGGATTTTTGGGCGAAAAATGAAAAGTACCCCAAAAATGCCCCCAAATGGTCAAAAAATATTCAAAAAATCGCTGCCAGACTATTTTGGGACAATTCTTTTATTATTTTTGGGGTATTTTTCAGTTTTCGTCGAAAATCCCCCTGTAGGGGGACAGGCCCGACTTAACGCTAGGGGTTCGGGGTTCCGGTTGAATTTCGGGCCACGATTCGGGCCTCTGGCGGCCGCTCGGAACTCTTCCGGCGTCGGCGAGGCGCAGCTGCTGGAAAGCACCCCGGTGTGAGAAGCCGCCTCCGAGGACCAACGAGTTCTTCGGCGGCGGCGCCGTCGAGGTCGTCGTGGCAGTCCCCCCCTCGCATGGCCCACTCCGAAATCGTCGATGCGATTTGATATCGATCTCGGCCGACCCGATACGATCCGATTCCGAAAGTTCGACGATCCGATACGGCCCGGAGCCCGCACGGCACCGTGGGGTACCCTGGCGCGGCGGGTCCGATTCGATTCTAGCCCCTCACCGACGCGGCCCGATCCGGCGCACATTCTCCTTGAGAATGCAAGGGCTCCCTCGAGGGCGCGAAGTTATTCGCGCTTCGCGCTTCGCGGTCCTCGTTCCTTCTCCCCCTCCTCCTCGTCCTCCTATTCTCCCTTTGGGAGGGCGGCGCGAGAGCGCGAAGTTATTCGCGCTTCGCGCAGCGCGAAGCGCGAAGTTGGGAGCCCTAGAGAATGGCGCCGCTGCATCGAACCGCGTCGGGGCCCCGCTCCAGCGCGGTGCGGTGTGTAGCTGATGGGCCCCGGGGGCGCCGAGAAACTAGGCACCGTACCGGACGACGCTTCGGGATGCGCCAACGCGGCACGGGGCACACGTCGAGAAGGAGGAGGAGGAGGAGGAGGAGGAGGAGGAGGAGGAGGGGGACAGGCTTAGGGGGGGGGACGCATCGACCCCCAATCGCCCATGGATCGCCCATAGGGGCCCGATAGCCCCAACCTGCCCAGGTGTGCGGATTCACTATCGGGGGCCTGTCGCCGAGCTATCGGCGATGTATCGCCGATTCCATGTCAATGTTTCCAGCCCTGTCCCCGTCCCCCCCCCATCGCTGCCCCTCACTGAGGCGACCCGTCTGCCAGATCTGATGCCTGGTGATCGTTTTGTTATTCATTGTTTCGCCGATCGGCGCGGGCCACCAAACCCCGCTTCCCCCATGGAGTAGATCTTGGCTGTTTCGGGGCGCCTGTTTCGAGCAGGTGGCGCCACTTCCCCGTAGGCCGCACCCTTGCAAACAGTCGCACTGAGCAGAGGTCTGGAGCCAGACCCCCCCCCCTTGCCGCCCAACGTCGAAGCGCCGAAAAACAAAAACGCTCACCTGCTGATCAAGCCCCCACGCGCGGGCCGAGGGAAGAACCCCGCGGCGCAGTCTGAGCTGGGCGGAGGCGCGGGCCTTCGGCAAGGCGCCCGCCCGCCGCTCCCCGGGGGCGCGCCCTGCCAGGGGGGGGGGGCTGCCGCAGAGGGGCGTGTCAAGCAGTGGCGAAGCGTCTTGGCGTGCCTATATAGTCCTACCAGACAATGTTCTAAGAACCTTTTGTGGTTCCCACGAGATGTCCTTGGAACAATTCTGGCTGGGACTGTCTTGTTTGGTCACATCGGGTTTATGTTCTAAGAACATTGCTTTTGTTATTGGAACATTTCCGGGTTCTAAGAACATGTCGTGGTAGGACTATAGGAATGCCGGGACTGTCAGTTCCTGCTCAAGCGTGCGGTGGGAATTCGTGGGTCGGGGAAGCGTAAGGCTCGAGTACGCCGGGGCTCGGGCCTGCCGACTTGTTTTTGACGCGCGCGTCCTGGACTTTGGCGCCGGTCCAGTTTCCGAGGGATGTTTGCAGCGGGAGGTCGCGTCAGATTTCAGACTGGGTCTCGTCCTTGTCATGATGGTCCCATCGGGCCAGCGCGAGTCCCCCGTACCCGAGCCTTGCGTCTCCCCGAATGGGAGCGTCGCAGGACCTCGCAGCTCCAATAGTTAACGGTCTCGCAGAGCGTTTTCGCTAGATAATCGGCGAGGAGGCGCGATGCAGCGTGGACTAGCGTCGGCTGCAGCGTCGATGTGCCAAGGGCCCGCAAGATGAGATAGTCCGGTTGACCCAAAGGGGGCCCAGCGAAAAAAGGGTGGTGCAATATATTATGTGCAATAGGTATGTGGGGTTGCACGATATACACACATTAAGTTACATACATACATATACGTAGGCATACAGGCATATATATATATATAAACATCTACACATACATATACATATACATACACATATGCATATACATATACCCGTCTGGGGACACTCTGGGCGCGCGTGGATCCATCCTGTTGCCATCAGGCCATCTCGGCGTCACTCGTGGCTCTTGTTTGGTCATCTTCGAGTCGGCCCGGGACGGTCCAGTATCCATGGCGGGATCGTGCTGGGGTGGCGTCATCCCAGGGTCGTTTGGACGTCGCCGTCTGTGGCCTCAGGCCTTCTTGGAACCATTTTGCGGCCATGGGGGCGTCTTGGGATCTCGCGAGCGCGAGCGCGGAGCACGCGCGCGCGACAATTCATGTCGCCGATGGGCGTGCACACATATATTTCTTGTTGCGAGTTTCCACGGAAACTTTTGTTGGAGCCAAGTACATATACCTGTAGATGTACATGTATACGCAAAATTATATGTGTATGTATGCATGCCTGTATGCATGTATGTATATATACAAATATATACACATACGTGTGTGCCTGTATACATGTGTATATACATGTGGGGCATGCAATACAGTCCGGTGCGCAAATGTATTGCTATAGTTTTGCGTGCAGTCCATCAGTTGCAGTACAATGCGTTATCATTATTTGGCGCAGTACATGTGCAATACAATTACCCCAAACCGATTGCACCACCCCCTTCCAGCTAAACCCCCTTTTGGGCCAACCGAAAATAGGAGGCTCCCGAAGATAGGAACGCACCTCGGGGGAGGGTTGGAGAGCGTGCGCTAGCGCTTGGTAATCGACGAGAAGGCGCGATTTAGAGTCGACCAGCGTCGGTTGCTGCGTCGATTCGCAAGGGCCAGGAAGATGAAGCACGAGGCTCCCATGAGTTGGTAATCGTGTTCTTATCCATAAGGGCTTCGCCCCCTGCCGCTGACCCCCTCTCTATCATAATGTGATAACCTTCTAAATGACCACTTGGTGGTTGACACCCCCGCCCCCCAAAGGGAGATCAATAGCTGCCCAGAAAAACACATATCTGATTATAAATGCGAAGCAATTTGATGACAGCGCTTTGTAAATGAGGAGGAAGGAAAGTTGAGTCAGGAGGCCAGGAGGGCGGCAAGACTGGCCGACGCGACCGATAGCCGACGACGACGACGACGGCGGCGGCGGCATGCCCAGCCACGGAGACGACGGCGGCAGTGCCCGCTGCAACCGTCGCGGCTCGGGACGGGCACCAGCCAGCTCTGGGCGGCTGGTCCAGGCGGGCCCCGGGGACGAGGGAGAGGAGTCCTCGAGAGAGGAGGGTGGCAGAAAGGAGAAGGACAGGAGGACAGGACACGAAGGAGCAGCCGCAGGAGCACTGGCAAGAGGGGCAAGGGGAGCAAGAAGGAGAAGAAGAAGAAGCAGGAGGAGGAGGAGGAGGAGGAGGAGGAGGAGGGGAGACGATAACGTTTCCTTCGAATGGACCGTCAGCAGTTTCCCCCCTCGTCCTTCTCTGCCCACGGCGTCGCCCCCCCCTCCTCTCGGCGGCGAGCGATGGGGGGGGTGGAATTGAGAAGGAGAAGGCCTTCTCAGAAGGCGGCGGGACTTCTCAGAAGCCCTCGCGCGTTCTGACTCCTCCTCCTCCTCCTCCTGACTCCTCTCATCCTCCTCCATCCCTTCACTCTCTCTCTCTCTCTCTCTCTCTCTTTTCCTGCCTTTCCTATCTCTATTCCTGCTTTCCCTATCTCTCTCTCTCTCCCTCTCTCTCTCTCTCTCTCTCTCTATGTCTCTCTCTCTCTCTCTCTGTTTTTTTCTATATATCTCTCTCTCTCTCTCTCTCTATCTCTTCTCTCTCTCTCTCTCTCTCTCTCCCTCTCTCTTCTCTCTCTCTCTCTCTCTCTCTCTCTCCTCTCTCTCTCTCTCTCTCTCTCTCTCTCTCTCTCTCTCTCTCTCTCTCTCTCTATCTCTCTCTCTCTCTCTCTCTCTCTCTCCCTCTCTCCTCGACTTCCAAATCTCCTACTACCCTCGCTCATGTTTTCCCTCTCCCCCCCCTCCTCCCCAGGAGCCCCTCCTCTCCTCGCCCCCGTCCCCTGGCGGGGGGCCGCGATGCCGCTGGGCCCGCTGGGCTGAGCGGCAGCCGCAGCGCCCCGGCGGCGGCGAGGAAGGCACCCCGGCGAAGGAGGAGGAGCAGGAGGAGGAAGAGGAGGAGATTTTCTGCGCAGCAACGGTGGGTAGTGTACACAGTGCACTGCCTGCCTGGATCCGAAGGCTTCGACGGTCGCTCAAACCACAAGCGACGCGGGGTGGGCGGCATCCCCAGCCGGGCCCCAGCCGTTTTCACTAGTGAAAATCATCCTAACAAAAGCCTCCAAACAGAACGCAGGCACGGCACGCATCCGCAGCGAGCGGTGGCGAACAGGGCGAACAGGCGTCAAAATCAAAAGCCAGGACAGTGGCATACATTTCATCGAATCAAATTCGGACTTCAGCGAGACTCCAGGTCTCGCGAACCACATTTTGAATAAACATGTGGCTCAACACGCCCAGCACCGCTAGTGCCGCTAGTATATACAAAAACGGTCCAGCGCGGGAACGTCCCCGCTCGCACGCTCGCAGCTGACCCGAATCCCTTTCTCCCCCTCCTCCTCTCATCCTCATCCTCTGTTTCTTTTCTTGGCACCTCCCCATCGCTCGCAGGGTCTCCTACTGTGTTGGCGTGTTGGCTCATTCACCGAAGGATGTGTTTCACGCTCGGGTCATCTTTGGGTTTCCTCTCCACCGCTGCCAGCTGCTCTGCTGGGAGCGGCTCCCTGGTGAGCTCGACGTAGTTGAGATATGAGACGTCGGCGACCGTTGTCTCGACGGCGAGGCCCTTGGCGACGGCCTTGGCGTTCGCCTTGTCGAGCTTATCCTGGGCGGTCTTCCGGGCGGCCTCGACCTTGGCGGCGTGAGCTGGGAAGAAGGCGGCGTTCGGCGTCAGACATTTGACCTCGACGCGCCTCCCAGCGATTTCGACGGGGGCGTTGGTGACCAGCATGAGCGGCACCACGCCGTTCGCCACTGGCCTGGCGCACCACCCCGGGACGAACGTGCAGCTGTCCTTGCCAATCATTCCTCAAAGACTGAAGGACGAGGAGGACTCCTAGGGGGAGGAGAGGCGGAGAAGATGTAAAATGAGGAAGCGAGGAGGGATCAGGAGCGACGAGGGGATGGAGAGGAGGAGGAGGAGGAGGAGGAAGGAGGAGGAGGAGGAGGAGGAGGACGAGGAGGATGGATGACGTGGAAGAGGATAGGCTATAGGATAGGAGAGTTGGGGGAACTGGGAACTGGAGAAAAGAGGGCCCAGGGTGGTTCCTCCCTGACCCCCCCTCTTGTCCTCTCATCTTCCTGAGACCTCCTGCTCCCCGCTCTCCTCCTCTCCTCCTTCCTCCTCCTCAGCTCCTCCTTTCTCCTCCTCCCACTCCTCCTCGCTCCTCCTTCCTCCTCCTCCTCCTATCTCCTCCTCCCACTCCTCCTCACTCCTCCTCACTCCTCCTCCTTTCTCCTCCTTCCCGCCTCCGCCGTTCATCGCCATGCCACCGTCCTGCGGTCGGAGTCACGCAGATGAAGGAGCCGCCGATCTTGCCCGCAATGTACGCGTCAACGGTCTTCACAGTGAAGGCGACCGTGGTCAGCGAGATCTTGCCCACGAGGGCGAGTTTCATGTTCATGATGCGAGGGTCGCTGACATTGACGAAGAGGCGCTGCTTCCCCTGGGCGGCGGCCGAGGCCGCGGAGACCTGGCTCCTGTTCTCCTTCGCCAGCTTCACCAGCAGCAAGTCCGTGCAAGCGTCGCCGAGCAACTTCTCCAAGCGCCACGCCCGGGTGAGCTCGAGGGTCGCCTTGGTCGCGAACTCGAAGGACTCCCACGCGGCGGCTGCGGCGCTGGCGGCATGGACCAGCGCAGGCTTGAAGCTGGACTCCTTCACCTGGGTGCCCGCGTTCATCGCCTCATCAACCGCAGCAGCAATGTCGGACAAAGCGGGGTCCGTCTCCGTGGCGGCCCCCGCGACGGAAAGGATATCCTTGACCATGTCGGACTTCTTCTGCTTCAACCTGGCCTCGACCGCCTGAAAGAGCTTCTCGGCGTCGGCCTCGGCGTCGTCAAGCTCGATGGCGAGGTCAGCGCCGAGCATCTGCAGAGCTGCAGCGTCGCCCTTTGCATCGGCGAGCGCCTTGTAATTACCGTCGATCTCAGTCATGTCGGACTTGCTGCAGATCCGCTGCCAGAGATCGCACCAGCGGACCCTATTGTGGCACTTCGCGTCTGCAGCTGCCACCTCCTCCTCGTTCTCAGAAATGAACTTGAGACCGTTCTCGAGCATGGGGCACGCTGCCAGAATGCGGCCGATCTTCTCAAGGTCGGGCTCCGTCGCGGTCTGCATCCTTTTCACGGCCTCTTTCAAACAGATGGACGCTTCATCCAATAGGATCACCATGTAGATTGACCTCATGCAAAGGAACTCCTCGATAGCCATGATGTCCTGGCTGTCCCCGGACGTCGGCCAAAGATTGTTCAGCTCGGTAACCTGGGGGGGCGCGTGCAATGCTCGACCGACCAAGCGCGCGTCCGCCAAGCGATCAGGGCTGGGCGGATACGCGCATCGGTGGTCGAGCATTGCTGACCCCCCGCCTCTGCGTCGAGAGAAAGCTCGGCAGCGTGCTCCTCGCCGCGAGCCTTGTAGAGGAGAGCGGCGACCTCCACGAACTCCCTCTCGATGGCGGTCTGCATCACAGATTCGTCGATGATCTCGACGATGTAGGCGCAGACGTTGCCAGCGAAGGAAACCTCTGTCATGTGAGCAGAGACCCCGTTCCACAGTGCAGTGCAAGCAGTCGCCAAGCCCGAATGAGTCCTCTTGAACGCCGTCGCGCCCTGGCCCGAACTCCCGCTGACCGCGGTTGCGAATGCCTTGAGCCTGGCGCCCAGCTTGCGATCAATCGTCAGCATCCTCTTGACGGTGGCAACGGGCCCCAGACCAGTCGGCATGTCCTCCTCCGGCGCAGACGCGATGGCCGCCGACCCCGACCCGAGGGAGTCCGCCGTCTCCAGGCTGTCCGCGGCTGCGACCCCGTCGGGGTCCGCCTGGACGTGCGCGCGGTCGGCAAGGAGGTGGGCCTTCACGAGCTTCTTCTTGAGCATCTTGCGGAGCGTGTTCCAAGAAGATACAGTAGTAGTAGTAGTAGCGGAGGTGCCTGAGGTAGCTGAAGAAGCGGAGTCCTTCTCCATCTCCACCTTGCCCGTCAATCCAAAAGCCACGGCCTTCGCCTTGACCTCCCACACGACACTGGCGTCGATGTCCTTCTCTGATACGCCCTGGAGAGTGTAGGAGACAGCGTTGTGCACGTCCTGCAAAAATATTGTTTGTCCGTCAACGACCTCAGGCACCTCGGCGCCGCCGCCAGCCTTCTTGCCCCTGCGAGCTTTCTTCTTGGGTGGCGCGGAGACGCTGGGGGCCTCTCCCTTCTGCGGCGGCGCCTTCGACAGCTGAAAGACCTTAGACTCCTTCATGCTCACCAGGAGGTTCTTCAACTTAGTCAAAGACGAGCGGTTCGTGAAGATCCAGGGGACGTCGTCGTCCGACGGGATGGCCATCGCAAGAGCCTCGGCGACTCATGCACAATCACCCTCCACTATCCTTCACATCCATCCTTCACCAACCCTCCTCTGTCTTCCCTCTCCTTCGTTCCTCATTTTCCATTCCATCCGATACTCGCTCCTCCTCCTCCTCATTCTCCTCCCCCCTCCTCCTCCTCCTCCGCCTCCTCCTCCTCCTCCTCCTCCTCCTCTCCTCATCCTCCTGTCTCCTCCTCCTCCTCCTGTCTCCTCCTCCTCCTCCTCCTCCTCTCTCCTCCATCCCCCCCTCCTGTTCTCTTCTTCTCCCCCTCCCCCCTCGCCCCTAATTGGGCGGTGGGTTGTCAATTGCGAAGCCCAGAGCCAGCAAGACGTAATCCTGCATCTCAGGATCTGTCAGGTACATTTTCAGTTTGTTGGTGATGGCATCGTTGCAGGCAAGGATCAAGTTGTGGTCGATGCTCTTGTGGCCGAAGTCGCAGTGCTCGTTGCAGTACCGCTCGTATTTCTCCCACAGAACAGGGGATCCGTCAGCACCAAAATCGTTAAGTTTTTTGTACGCTCTCCGGGCTTGGCAGAAGTAGAAGTACTTACTGAAAACATCTGAGTGGTGCTTCTCAACGAAAGAACTCCACTCCGAGTTCGCGGTCTGAGCGGCCACCTCCTCCGCTGCCTCGTCGTCGTCCTCGCCGTCGTTGCAGCCAGCCCCCCCCTTGGCTCTCTTGAAATTGGCCACGATGATAGGCACATATCCATACATTTCCAGAAAAGATAAATCAGAACCAATTTTGTTGAAGCTGTTGTTCAAGTCCTGCGGCTCGGAATCGGATTACATCTGAAGACAGATTGGCAGATCGATCTCGAATCGATCGTTCGTGCGAATCGATCTCGCTCGGGGAAGCAGTGACAGATCGACTCGAATTGATCTCGGATCCCAAACCGATCTCGCGGCGATCGGATCGATAGGCGATGGGTCTCGCACATCGATCGATCGATCGGAGCCGCGAGCCTAGACTTATGTAGGAATCCCAGGGGGGTCCTTGAAGTATCGTAAAACATCCTCGGTCGACCTGGGGTCCAGGACAGTGATGCCGCTGATTCCAGCCTCCAACGTCTTGATGACCTGCAGGTTCTCCGGATCAGCCTCGTAGGCCAAGTACGCAGCTTCGATGCGAGTTGCGCAACTCATCAACATATATGTGCGGTTCTCATTGAAAGACGTTGGCACGGCCAGCACCTCTCCCATGATGCCCTGCACCAGTCCCTGCTGTAAGACGCTCTGCTTGTAATTCTCGCGAGTGACAGCGTGGCAACGATTGTTGGAAGGGTGTCGGATGAAGGTCTTCTCCTTCCTGTCCTTGCCTTTGAAGAAAGGGGCAGATACGTTTCTCTCCATGACGTACTGGTTCCTGGCCATGAGTTGAAGGACGACCCCAGTTGCGCCAGGGAACCTCTCGAATATCGATGTCCGCCATCCCTTCAGACAATGCGAGCGTGCCAGAGGTCTATGTGATGCTTCCCACCTTCCCACCCACGCATGCCACCACGCCCCTACCCCCTCTACATAGCCCATAGCCTATGGGGAGGGGTAGGGCAGGGGTCCAGGATCATAGACCCCCCCTACCCTATGGCCCTATGGATTCCATAGGGTAGGGTAGGGTAGGGGTAGGGGTAGGGCAGGGACGACCCAGGGACGACGTCCTGCGCAATGGGGCGGCGGTGCTAACCGAAAGGCTACATGTACAACGTTTGGGTCCCACGGCGAAACGACAGGGGCCGAAGTGCGCGAGGTTGGCCGCATCGTCGATAGTGCAGCTGGCATGGTGGAGTCCGGAGCGGGGCGAGCTCTGGTTCAGGTGGCCAGGGCGGTTGCTTTCCTTGCAGGCAAGCTTGCGGACTGAAACCAAAACGGCTACGGCAAAGGCCCCAAGGAGCCCAGGTCAGGCATTGTCAGGCCCCCAAGGCCCAAGGAGCCAAGAAGCCCCGAACGCCAAGTCGCCAAGTCTGCAAGTCGCGATTCGCTACGGCCCCTCTGGCGAGACAGGAGACAAGGGCAGGGAAGGGAAGGGGGGGAGAGGAGGGAGGGAGAAAGGGAGAGGGATGCAGTGCTGCAGTGCACAGTGGGAGGATAGCGAGGGTGACAAGCACGGAGAGAAGCATGAGGAGTTAGGCTTAGGCTAGTTAGGAAAGGGAAGGGCCCGGGAGTTGGAGGGGAGGCTTAGGGTCCAACGCCGGTCCAACGCCCCCCGGACCAAGGCGGGCAGCTTGCTGGCGCCGCTGGCGCTCGGGGCTGGGCTGGGGGCCTGCTGGGGCATGCTCTTGGCGCCCAACGGCCGCGGCGGCCCTGGACTCCTGGACCCCCCGGGGCGCGCCGAAACGCCGATCAGCCAGAGGGGGTGGGCGCGGGGTTGGACGGGGAGGGGCAGGTGTGGATGATGAGGATAACAAACGAGATGGTGATGATGCCATGCGAGAGGAATGGTGATGCGAGATATCGATGATGGTATGCCTGCTGCTCTTGTCTAGAGTCTAGGGCCCCTAGGGCCTTATCCTGACTCATCGGCGTGGCTGGCGGAGGCTGTTGCAGCACAGCGACCTTGCGAACCCAAATGCGAACGTCGCTGGCGTCTGGTGCCCTCGCACAGCGGGGACAAAAATGCTGATGTCAGGGCCTTGCTGGGCGAGTCGGTCACCTGCCACCCGACTGATTGCCCTTGGAAGCTGTCAAACTTTCAAACCTAGCTTAGTAGAGACTCTATGCTCTAGTAGCCTGCGTGTGCGGTCGGCAGAAGTGCGTCACGCTCCCACTCTCTTTCTTTCCCCCTCCCATCTCTCTCCCCCCTCTCTCTATCGTTTGCTCTCTCTCTCTCTCTCTCTCTCTC
>CAUYUJ010005546.1:234166-240296 GCA_963575745.1 Prorocentrum cordatum
CTGCTCCTCCTCGTTCGACACCAAGAACATGGTCCAGTCGGCATCGAACTCGCGGCGGAACATCTTCTCGACGAGGGTCCGAACGCCAAGCCAATCATCATCGTAACATTGACTGGGCTCCAATGGCATGCTCTGCGCGTCCAAAATGGGATTGACAAACTCTTTCTTGAACAGCATGCAAATGGAGCGCCGGCGCCGGGCAGGCCACCCGAGGTCACTCGGGCAGATGACGACCCTGGTGATCCAGTAGAGGTCCCCCAGGGCTGCTTCGAGCTCCGTGGGCAAGAACTTCTCGACGTTCTCGTGGTAGACGATGTCTTCCCGGATGCAGCGGCGATGTGCCGCCCACATATAGAAATACTTCGCATGCTTCCCCCTCATGTACATGCGAGTCCTGTTGGCCATCGAGTGGTCCTTGCAGGGCGATCCAGCAGTGTGCACGTGGCAGCGCTGCGGGGTGCACAGACGCTTGTGCACGCAACAATACGCCCGGGACTTTGTCGGCTGGAAGGGGAGGAAACCACGCAGCTCAGCGGGCGTCTTCTCGGGCCCCATCCCGAGGTAGCCCACGTCTCTCCTCGCGGCATCGGCTGCGAAGTCCAAGATGTTCTCGAAGATGCAGGGGTGGGTTTCGACGTCCACGTCGGAGTGCGCGGCGGGGTCCGGGCGATCCCCGAGATTGAGAAGGTTGCCACCGTACACGCCGTGATCCAGCTTGTCCAGCGTAGCGAGCTCTGCGGCGGCTTTATTGTCCCACTCCAGAGACCACTTGTGCTCGAACTGCATCGGCCGCTCGTCGGGCGCAGGAGGCTCGCCACTGCGGACCTTCGACTCCTGCAACTCATTGACCTTCCTCACGATGCCCTTCTGAATCATGGCCGCAGCGATCTGGTCGGTACCGATCCCGCTGAATGAACTCGATGTGGTGACGGCGCGGCCACACAACGTGTGAATGACGTCATCGACGCGAAGAGCCTTGGAAGAGATCAGGCGCTGGAAACCATGCTCAGCCCACTTGCTCGCGTCGCTCAGGGAGTGAACGATCTCGACGTTGTCAATATCACCAGTCAGGTTAGGCATCACGACGCTGCCGTTGACGCACTTCTGCAGTGGACCAGCGGCCCGCGGCCGCGACATCGTCTGGGCGATAGCAGGTGATGTGGCTGAAAAGCGAAACTTCACGCAGCAAAAAAACGTCCAAGCTCAAAAGGCTCAAATGGATGTGGTACGGTGTCTCAACTATCAAACATCACCATCTGTAATCATTATCAGTCGCCCTCTACCTCAACAATCCTCTCACGTTGTGCTCCAAGTGGCGCTCGAATCAGGAGATTTCGGCACTTGCGTGAGCTTACATTCGGAGCTGAGGGTTCTGGTTTGGCAGCCCTGGCGAGGCAGCCAGACAAGAGCATTTTTGAACGTCGTTCAAAATTGCAGGTACTTTTTCAACATAACACTCGATGTTGAAAAAAACAATGGTTTTTTTAAAACATGGAGCGGCATGTTGAAAATTGCCATGGGACGGGTTTTTCCCGGAAAGGGCGCCGGCCCAGGGTTCTCTTTTAGTGGGTAAACCTGTCCCCCGGTGCCAACTTGAAGGAGGCCGGCGGATTTTTTCCCTGATAAATATCGAGGTCGAAGGAGGCCGGCGGATTAAAATTTGAGGATGTCTCAGGCGAAACGCTTGTTTTTGAAATCCCGATCGATAAATCACAGGGTGCGGGGCACCTCAGCACGACCACGCCCCAGCACGACCACGCCCCAGTACGACCACGCCCCAGCACGACCACGCCCCAGCACGACCACGCAGCGACCACACCCCACACCAGCACGACCACACCCCAGCATCACGACCACACCCCAGCACGACCCGATCGATAAATCACAGGGTGCGGACCACCCCAGCACGACCACACCCCAGCACGACCCCGCCCCAGCACGACCACGCCCCAGCACGACCGCACCCCAGCACGACCACACCCCAGCACGACCCCAGCACGACCCCACCCCAGCACGACCACACCCCAGCACGACCACACCCCAGCACGACCACACCCCAGCACGACCACACCCCAGCACGACCACACCCCAGCACGACCCCACCCCAGCACGACCACACCCCATCACGACCACACCCCAGCACGACCCACCCCAGCACGACCAGCCTCAGCAAGACCACACCCCAGCACGACCACCCCCCAGCACGACCACCCCACAGCACGACCACACCCCAGCACGACCACGCCCCAGCACGACCACGCCCCAGCACGACCACGCCCCAGCACGACCGCGCCCCAGCACAACCACCCCCCAGCACGACCACCCCCCCAGCACGACCACCCCCAGCACGACCACCCCCCAGCACGACCACTCCCCAGCACGACCACGCCGCCTTGGTTGAGTGGTTGCCTGTCGTCGTGGAATGTTTCGTGGGGTGTATCGTGGAATGTTTCGCGGGATGTCTCGTGGAATGTTTCGTGAGGTGTATCGTGGAATGTTTCGTGAGGTGTCTCGTGGGATGTTTCGTGAGGTGTCTCGTGGGATATTTCGTGAGGTGTTGCCTAGTTGTGTATCGTGCAAACGTGTCCATGCTCTACATGTCTATATCCCTTTCCGGGTTTGTGGGTCCATCATGTTTCAACATAGCCATCTATATTGAAAAAACGCTGGGCATTTTTAAATATGGGGGTCTATGTTGAAAAAAACCATGCCATTTTGAACGACGTTTAAAATGTGCCCCCCCAGGAGGCGATATTCCAACGCACCAAAACGTAGCACCGCGCTCTTTCTGGCAACCCATGGGCCCACCAAAACGAGCTTTCCAGCATGATTTCAATCGCCGAACGTCACATGAGACAGCTCATATTCGACTGGTGCCGTCTCCCCTGCATGCCAGGTGCTGCGCTGACATCGCATCAAGATCCAGAGCGCTTCGAGGCGACGCGGCGACGAGGTGGCCCCTGCCGCCGCACATGCGCCAACAGTAACGGTCACATCGACGACGCCCGGGCAGGAGGGGATGGAGAGATGGAGGGGCGGAGGGGAAGGAGAAGGAGCAGAGGGAAGGGAAGAGAACATCAGAAGGAGCAGAACTAGGCGGTTTGGGCGAGAGGGGGACGGAGGCAGAGGAAGAAAGAGAAGAGGTGGTCTTGTTGCCCCCCACCATCCGTTTCCTCTTCCTCTTGCGACTCACAGAGGGGTCGGCGGCGAACCCAAGCCCTAGGGGCCCTCGGATGAGACGAAGGCGCAGAGGGCGCAGCCGCTGAGAGGGCCTCTCCTGGAGATGGCGGCCTGCTGGCAGGCGTTCCACCCCTAGGAAAGGCCCCATTCACGCAGCGCGCCCTGCTGCTCAGCTGTGCCCAACGGTCTGCACCCCCTCCCCCCCCCTGGGCCCCTGGGCACTGCAAGCACGGCACCGAAAGCGGCCAACCGAACTCCACCCAGGACCTGAGACCGTCTCAGTCGGCAGCATTCGATCGTTCGTTGCCAGTCGTCGTGGTTGGTCGTCGTAGGCGGCGTTGGCGTCGTTCGCGGCGTCGTCGCCAACGCCATCGGCCCTCGCCTCGCCGTCGCCGACCCCCCGCCCGCGCCCGCGCGAGGCGGCGGCGGCGCCTGGCAGGATGCAGCTCGCGACGGCGGCGGAGATGGCCGACCAGTGGACCAGGCCCCGGAGAGAAGCACCCAGCAGACCCACAGCCGCTTCATTCTCTTCTTCCTCCTCCGCATCCTTCTCCACCTTCCTCTTCCTCTGCCATCCCCCCCTCTCGAGTCTCTCGGCCATCTCCTCCTCCTCCTCCGCGCCGCCTACCCTCCCCCCTCCTCCTCCTCCTCCTCCTCCTCCTCCTCCTTCTCCTCCTCCTCCTCCTCCTCGGACTCCTTCCCCCCCCCCCCATCGTCTCATCCTCTGTGAGAAGGATATTCTTTCACCCTCTGCCTACCCAATCGTCCTGGCGGCAGTGGTTTTGCAATTGCCACCGCCCGAGTGCCTCGGCGCCCCGGGCAAGCGAAGGCGGCGCTGACACAGCATATCTCAGCACAGCGCATCTTGAAGCGCATCTTGCTTCGCGCGCAGCACGAACGGCACGCGGCCGATGTTAGATGCCCCCCTCCTCCATCCATCTCTGCCTCCTACCCCGGCCCCCTCTTGCCCCTGGTCCATCCACTACTCCTGGTCCTACTCCTACTCCTTCTTATCCTGTTCCTCCTCCCCGGCTCCTCCCCCTCTAAGCATGCACACGTGCCCATGCGTTAAGCACGCTCTCGCACGGGATACAGTAACTGTCACAGGAGAGGAAGCAATGGCGCAACGCGCCCTCCCCCGTGCTTGCAAAGCCTGCCGCCAAAAGAGGCCCGCCAACAGGGGACGTCTGGATGCGTTGGATCGCCTCGTCTGGCGTCAAGGTGTGCAACCGTGCATCGAAATTACAAATGGGGCACAGGTGGGCCAGGCCAGCAGCGACGTCGCCTTCGGTCCCGCCCAACACTCGGTCAAGCAACTGCTTGACAAAAACGAAGCGGCTCGGCATCTGCTCACGAAATAGGCCTTTGGCCCTAACCATCCTCTCGCCTGTGTTGGGGATCAGCACGAGAAGCTCACGGCGCTCGATGCGCTCTGTCAAGTCTTCCACACAAGCAGTGGATTTATACATGATGCCCCCTCTCTCATCTAGCGTGGTCCTTCGGGCGCTCACGATTCCATCTGCGCCTGCAACCTCCCAAGAAACCCAAGTAGGAGAAAGCGCTTCTGCTACTGTGCCGTCCTCCTGGGGGAGCGCATCAACAAACGCCACGGGCCCGACGTATTGCTTCTCTGGCGCTGTTCCACAAGCAGGGATGCAATCAGAGATCGCTTGGAAAGCTTGCACCACCCTGTCAACCCAGACGTTCGCGTCAATGACCACCTCCGCCGCATACTCGGCGCCACCTGGGCCGAGCAGAAGGGAGGTAGGCATCCTCCCCCCTCCTCCCCCTGACTCCTCCTGATCCTCCATCTCCTCCTCCTCCTCGCCTCCCCCTCCTCCTTCTCTCCTCCTCTCCTGCTCTCCCCCTCCTCCTCTCACCCTCTCCTCCGCTCCCCCTCTCTTCCCCCCTCTTGTTTTTTTCTGCCCTTCCCCCGGCTTCGTCGCTCCAAGGTTTCCCCTCGGGCGGCGCCGGGGCAGAAGCCAGGGCCCCTCGGGCCCCCAGGACTCAGGACTACCGCAACAGCTCAGAGGGGGCCCAGGGCATCTCGAAAAGCCAGCGCGGCAAAACCCGCCCTAAATTATGGAGCCACCGAGACGGCCCGCGCATCCCGGAGATCCCGGGGCAGCGGGCAGCGGCGCACCGCCAAACTGTCACCGAGGCAAGACCCCTGGGCCCCTAGAAGAAGTAAAAATAACCAAACATAAGATCGGAACGGGCATGCTTTTCTCGGGCCCCACTGGGAACTTTCGCCCCTCCAAAGCAGCGACGCCGAGTCAAACGTCGGCCTTGTGGTCGCGTTCCCAGAGGAGCCAAAGAAACCGCCGCGAGCTCACGCAAGTCGCTTGGAAGGTCGGCCCCTGGCGTCGCTTCCAGAAGCCCTGGGGTCCCAGGGCGGGGCTCCAGGGGGTGGGTGGGTGGGTGGGTCGTTTAATTGTTTAGCCTAAACCCCAGACGCCAGGCTGCGGATCCTGACCCCCTCCGGGCACGTCTGGCGCTTCAAGGCCAGCAGCGACGATGTCTGCGACGTAGGCATGGTTCATATGGCCCTCTTCGGCAGCCTCACCAGGGAAGTGTTTAGCTGGGTCCATCGCTTCGTCGATCCAGGAATCTACAGGGGCGTCAAGCGAAATCGGGCCGACGTCTTCTTCTATCAGTTCTTCCAAGTTCTCCACAAACGAGCGATCCTCATCAGCCTCATCAGCATCCTGCGCCTCCTTTGCATCTGCCTCTGCCTCGAGGTACTCGTCAGCGATGTCGTCGCCGTCGTCGGCGTCGTCGACGGCCGCAGCGGCGCCTCCACCAGCAGCAGGAGGTCGACGACGACGAATGGGCTTCAAGCACCTGGCGGGTCGGCTGTCGGCTCTCTCGCTCTCTCGAGCTCTCTCTCTCTCTCTCTCTCTCTCTCTCTCTCTCTCTCTCTCTCTCTCTCTCTCTCTCTCTCTCTCTC